>CANSZD010003937.1:0-124940 GCA_947648045.1 Beta corolliflora | reverse complement strand
ATACATATATATATATATATATATATACATATACATATATATACATATATATACATATATATACATATATATACATATATATATACATACATATATATACAGCTACATATATATACATACATATATATGTTGATCATGATCAATCATGTCAGTTCTCGATTATTTAATTACTCTTTTATAAGGACCGAGAGCCTTATTTGATAAGTTTGAGTTATTATACCTTTGAATAAGTTTGGTTGATTGTTGACTCGTTCAACAAATAAAGGAAGGGTATGAATTAAAGTTGGAATTAAAGCTGAATTAATCTCAAAGCCGCCATGAGTTATCGATCACCTTATCTAGTCCTAAGATAAAAATGGGAAGTTTATGATTGTTTGGTGATTATATTATTTGTACTACTTATGAGTCACAACAAGTGAATAAATTATTAATCAGTGTAAGTGAAACGTGAATAGCAATAGTTTTAGACTTGCGCACGTCCTGGGGCGGTTTGGCTGGGCATGAGTTGGAGTACATAGGGCGTGACCCATGGCTTTTCCCCGGACCGGATTGATCACCGTGTCGTATTTTTTATTTAAAAGGTTCATCGATATCCGTAGGTCATGGGAATACGTAGTCGCGCCCAGTGTTTCGACTTTCAAAGGGAAGGCGTGGTTTTAGCCTCCAGACAACTCGTTCCATTGACTATTCCAGCCAAAGTAAACTAAATTATTGGTTAGTAAAGTTTTCTTCGATAAAAGTTATCTGCAAGGTTATTATATTATTATTTGTTCCTGCTTATTATGTATTAGTATCTCGTTAGGTTTGTTTATTTATTATGTAGTATTCAGGCTTTCTTGATACAAAGCTTGTGTGTATAAGTTGATGATGGCTATGCCTTATTGATCCCCGTGATGACCCGCCGAGTGAGCGGTCTAGGGGATCGATAGTGCATTGTCCATCTACAGTTTGAAGATGATGCATCATTGGTTCGGGATTGGAGAGAGTTTGTGTAGATTATTTATCATACTTTGACTTTTACTTTTAAGTAGTTGACTTTCACTATTGTAGTTGACCTTGACTTTGGTTGGTTTTGACTTTTTAGGGTTGACTTTGTGGTTGATTAAGTTTTTATTTATAAAGTTTATTATTATGTTTTCATTTGCAAAATTACGAATACGTCGATACATTTTCACACAGGCGATAGAATACTTTGATAATTCTCTATGTTTTATATTAAAATGATATTTTAGAAAAGAGAGAATTATCGAGGTGTTACAAAGTGGTATCATAGCTTTAGGTTTTATTGGCCTTTTCGTGCCAAATTTAAATTTTTAGGCGCCTAACTAGCTAGTTACTTAAAATGAATTTCTTATAATTGAGCTCCTACTTATTCATTGTGTTCAAATTACTTTTCAAACATTTTTCAAGATTTCAAGATTTAAATTATTTTATTTCGGTTCGAATTATTTTTAAAAAGGGTCCGAGATTTTTTATTTTGTTGAAAATTTCGAACTATTTTATTTAAATTTTATTTCATTTTTTTTTCGTTTCCTTTATAAATTCAAAAATTATATATTTAATTATTTTAATACTCTAGCTTATTTTGATTATTTTATTATTTTATGAGAGATGGGTAGTATAGAAAGGGCATATAGGATAATTAGTTCAGCATGATTATATTTTTCTTCCCTGCTAACTGTTTATGTTATATTTATGCCTTATATTGTTGTTGTTATTCTTGCTTATTGTTTATTGTTGGGAACATACGCTAAGTGAGAATACCAATTGTTTATAGAAGTTATATTTATTTGTTATAGGATCTCTAGCTATCACTAGTACAGAATTGTCAATTTGCGTCGGACCTGGGACCACCATTTGCGTCGGACATCGGTCCGACGACACAGGTCTCGACGCAAATGACGGAGACATGATATGCGTCGGATAAGGACACGACGCGAGATCAAGGAGCTATTTGCGTCGCACCACGCACTAAAGTGCGACGCAAATGACTTGTGTGGGCATGCCCTTGGGGTCAACTCATCTGCGTCGGATGGAGGCTGATAAGTCGGTTTTTAGTTGCATTTAAGTAGGTCTTAAGTCTCATTTTCATGTAGTTTTTAGTGCATCTTAGGTCTAATTGCATGATTTGAGCATTCTTTTGAACCATTGTGTGTTGTTTGGAGATACTTTTTACCTCTTATTTGTGAATTTCGGGTTTTATGGACGGGTTGTGACCAAGAGAGGATAAGTTGGCTCATAGATGGTCTAGTTGATGACTCCGGATGCAAGATGATGAGTTTGAATGCTTTGGGATTGAAGGAATGATGATATTGAAGAATTTTATCTTCGTGGGACCACGCAAGATTTCGCTTGCCCGTGCACCAAGGCGCACGCCCAAGCGAGATCCCCGCTTGCCGTGCGGTCCGGTGAACGAAATCCAACAAAACATTATGTCTCGCGTGCACGCCCAAGCGAGATCTCGCTTGCCGTGCGCCATAGCGCGCACGCCCGTGCGGTTTTCCGCGCTTGCCTGCAAGCCGTTACTCGGCTATGATCCGCGACTTTTAATTATTTCCTTTTTTAGTTTTTATAAACGACATTAGGTTTTATTAAAGATACTTTTGGGTAGTTTTTGGAGGATGGGAAAAGATAATACTACTTTTTAGAGAGCTTTTGGAGAGAAAACTCCATTATTGAACTTTGATTTCTACAAGTTGGCTACTTTGGATTGATTCATTCAAGTAAAGAATAAGTTTTTCTACTTTCTTCTCTTCCTTTATTGTTATGTCTTTTAATTTATTTATTAATTGCTTTGTTATTTCAATTATGAGTGAGTAGTTCTATAATCTAGGGTTAAGTTGAACCACTAGCAATGTTTAATACATGAATTCCCCCCTTTATCCCAATTTAATGTTGTTAATTGTCCTTGCTTGATTGAATTGTGCTTATTTTCATTATCATATTAGGGATAAGTGATTTTGAATTGATTCCTCATGTCTTGCATTCAATGGGAATTGAATCTAGATGGATTTGTTGATTGATCAAGAGTATGAATATCTCATGGGAATAAGTAGATAGGATTGCTAGGAAATTGTTGTGATGCTATGATTAATGTCTCTTTCTTGCATGATTCCATGGGAATAGAGTATGATTGCTTGTTTAGAGTAGCCATAGGTACTCGGGAGAGGTCTTTGGTATTTTTAGGGTGCATTACTCCTTTTGGATTATTGATTATGTTTATTGGGATGGGAATTATTCATGTATTATTCGTGCTAGTGGGGATACTTAATTCTAGGTGCTTCTATTGATTGATTTTACATCGTGTGTTATTGCTAGTTGCTATAGTTTAGTGTTAATTTTAGCTTAACATATCTTCCACCATCATTTGTCACTTCTTTAGTTAAATTGAGTCAAGATATCTAGTGTTTGATACCGTTTGTCTCTGTGGATTCGACCTTGACTTGCCCTGCTACATAGTTAGGAGGTTAGTTAGGAATTACTTTTGTTAGGTGCGCGACACGCCTATCAAATTTTTGGCGCCGTTGCGGGGACTAACGGTATTAGATTAGTTAATCTTTGATTTAGTTAGCTAAACTTATTTTTGTTCGATTAATTGTTACTCTGTTTGTTGTTTGATCTCTTTTCTTTTAGTCTTCTTTGTTGCATGCGCACTCGTAGCAAGGGTCCGAGAAGATCTAGCTACTCTTGATCGCGAGATTAAAGCTACAACCAAGGAGATTAGGAGGTCAACGAAAAGACAACAACAAAGATCAACAATGGGAGATGAAACACCACCAAAGTCTCTACGGGAATATGCTATGCCCGATGAGACCACCACCACCATCACCGGCCCGACCACCAATGCAACACACTTCGAGCTTAAGCCAAAGTTTATTCGAGTTTATTTCACGGGGACTCTTATGCGGGGAACACCAAAGAGAACCCTACCGATCATTTGGTTAGCTTTCTAGAGAAGTGTAATACTTTGAAACTAACAAATGTTTCGATGATTTGATTCGATATTGTGCTTTTCCTTTTTTCTCTCGGGGACGAAGCAAAGGAATGGTTAAAAGAAGAAGAAGTGAGAAAGATCGCCACATGGCCGGAACCGAAGAAGGCCTTTCTCTGAAATTCTTCCATCCTATGAGAACTTCAAAGTTCGAAATGAAATATACCGGGTTTTCAACAACACAAATTGGAGTCTCTTTATGAGGCATGGTAGAGGTACAAGGCTTTGCAAAGACAATGCCCACACCATGGCATTCCTGAGTGGTTATTGATTCAGACATTCTACAAATGGTGCGAATCGAAGCATAAGGTTAGAAGTTCAATTGATGCCGCATCTGGCGGTACTTTCATGGCCAAAACTCCGGAAGCTGCTAAGACATTGTTGGATGATATGGCTGCCAACAACTATTTGAATGACTGGAGTGTGTCTCGTGGAGCCCTTAAAAGGGGAGGTAAGTATGAAGTTGATGCTATTGCTACTTTGACTAACACTGTGCAGGTTTTGGCGACCAAGGTTGATCAATTGAGTAGCAGACCAATAGCACCTATTTGTGAGATTTGTGAAGTGCAGGGTCACTCATTGAATGAGTGTCAATACAACACCATGGGCATGATATGCGAGCAAGCCAATGCCCTCCTAAACACAAATACAAGACCACAAAACAACCCATACTCAAACACATATAACCAAGGTTGGAAGAATCATCCAAATTTCTCCTACAAAAATAACCAACCTCAACCTCCACACACAAACTACTCCCAACCACCCGACTTCCAACAAAGACCACCTTTCAACTCTTCCTCCTCATCCTCCAGATCCAACCTTGAGAGTATCATGGAGAATCTAGCTTCTTCTCAAGCAAAGCAAGTTGAATACCAAGCCAAGCAAAATGAATTCTTCAACAACTCTCTCCAACAAATCAATGCTCATAATAAGTTGATGGAAAATCAGATGACCCAACTTGCCCAATAAATTAGTCATCTTTCTAAACCTTCGGAGCCAGACTTCCCGGCAAATCGAACTAAATCCTAAGGGGCATATCCATGCCATCTCATTGAGGAGCGGTAAGGAATTGCAAGAGCCTACAAAGAAGGTGAGGCGAGCGAAAGAAAAGTGCGAAGAGGTTATAAGGTTGAGCGAAGAAGATCAAGGTGAGAAGGTTTTGGAAGATGAAGCTAAGGTGAGTCGAAGCAAAAGGAACCCATTGTCATCCCTATTCAACCATACAAGCCACATGTTCCATTCCCTCAAAGATTGGCACATGCAAAACTTGAGAAGAAATACGGGAAGTTCCTTGATATTTTGAAGAAGATGCACATCAACATCCCTTTCTTGGATGCTATTTATGAGATGCCTTCTTATGCTAAGTTTTTGAAAGACATGCTCTCTAACAAAAGAAAAATTGAAGAGAATGTTCTTGTTTCACTAACAGTGAGTGTAGTGCTATTTTTGCGACCAAGCTTCCGAGAGAAGCTAGGCGATCCAAGCAGCTATTTTATTCCGATCAAACTTGGTGATATTGCTATCAAGAATGCTTTGTGTGATCTTGGGGCTAGTGTTAGTCTCATGCCTTTGTCTATCTGCAAGAAACTCAACATGGGTGAACTGAAACCCACACGCATCTCTCTCCAACTAGCAGATAGAACAGTCAAGTTTCCACTTGGTATCCTTGAAGATGTTCCTCATAGAGTTGGTAAATTCTTCATTCCATATGATTTTGTTGTCATGGAGATGGAAGAAGATGCACAAAGTTCCCATCATCCTTGGGGAGACCCTTTTGCCAACTTCTTGGAGCCATTATTGACATGAAGAAGGGTAAGATCACCTTTAAAGTAGGTGATGAGAAGATGGAGTACACTCTCACAAACTCCATGAATTCTCCTTCAATGGGAGAAATTATTTATAGAGTGGATGCTCTTGATGAGGTGATAGAAGCCAATGCTTTCAGTTTACAACTTCATGACTCACTACAAATTGTCTTGATGGGTAGTGCTGATGAGGAAGATTGGGAAACCAAGGAATACAAGAGACTTCTAGAGGAGACACGAGCCATTGAATCTAAAAAGCCTATCAAGGAGATATTGAGCTCGGGAAAAACTAAGGAGAGTACAACGCCTCCTAAGGTAGAACTGAAACCTCTCCCCTCTACTTTGAAATATGTATTCATGGGTCCCAATGATACTTACCTATTATTGTTAATGATGAGCTTGATGACATTCAAATTGAAAAGCTACTTGTTGTTTTGAGAAAATATAAGAATGTCATTGGGTACACCATTGATGATATTAAGAGCATTAATCCTTCATTTTGCATGCATAAGATCATTCTTGAGGACGAACATACTTCTTCTATAGAATCTCAACGACGACTTAATCCAAATATGATGGAAGTAGTCAAGAAAGAGGTTCTTAAATTGCTTGATGCAGGTATAATCTACCCTATCTCTGATAGTAAGTGGGTTAGCCCTGTCCAAGTAGTCCCAAAGAAAGGAGGCATGACCATTGTCAAGAATGACAAGGGTGAGCAAGTTCCAACTAGAATTGTGACAGGGTGGCGCATGTGTATTGATTATAGGAGATTGAATAAGGCCACCCGAAAAGATCATTTCCCCCTCCCCTTCATTGATCAGATGTTGGAAAGGTTGGCAAAACATTCTTTTTTTGTTGGTTGGATGGATATTCAGGTTTTTTCCAAATTCCTATTCATCCAAGTGATCAGGAAAAGACTACTTTTACATGTCCTTATGGCACCTTTGCATATCGAAGGATGCCATTTGGATTATGTAATGCTCCTGCCACTTTTCAGCGTTGCATGATGGCAATTTTCTCAAGTCTTATTGAGAACTCTATGGAAGTGTTTATGGATGACTTCTCCATCTATGGAACATCCTTTGATGTTTGCCATGCTAATTTACAAAAGGTGCTCCATAGATGTCAAGAAGTTAATTTGATTCTCAATTGAGAAAATGTCATTTCATGGTGCAACAAGGAGTTGTTTTGGTTCATGTTGTTTCTCATCGGGGCATCGAAGTCGACAAAGCAAAGATAGAGGTCATTGAGCGTCTACCACCTCCTAACTCTGTCAAAGGAGTAAGGAGTTTTCTTGGTCATGCGGGATTTTACCGCCGTTTTATAAAGGATTTTTCTAAAATTGCTCGACCTTTAACTGAACTTTTGGGCAAAGATATCCCTTTTGTGTTTACTGATGCTTGTACTGAGGCTTTTCACAGGTTAAAGAAAGCTCTTATCTCTGCCCCTATAATTCAATTGCCTAACTGGAATCTCCCTTTTGAGATTATGTGCGATGCTAGTGACTATGCGGTGGGGGCGATCGGGTCGAGGGAAAGATGGCAAGCTTCATGCCATCTACTATACAAGCAAGACTCTTAATCCAGTCCAGATGAACTATGCCACAACTGAGAAGGAATTGTTAGCAGTGGTGTATGCGATGGAGAAGTTTCGATCTTATGCGGTAGGGTCGAAGGTGATAATTCACACTGATCAATGCGGCATTAAGGTATTTGATGAGCAAGAAAGATGCTAAGCCCCGCTTGATTCGGTGGATCTTGTTGCTACAAGAATTTGACTTGGAGATTCGGGATAAGAAAGGAGCCGAAAATGTTATCGCTGATCACCTTTCTCGACTTGTCCTTGATATTGAAGGTGATGAGGATCTTTCAATTGATGATACATTTCTTGATGAGCAACTCCTAGCTCTAGCCACTATGGATATCCCATGGTATGCTGATATAGCCAACTATTTGGCTAGTGACACTATTCCTCATGGCTACTCATCACAACAAAAGAAGAAATTCTTTAAGGAGCTGAGGAGATATTTTTGGGATGATCCACTTTCTTTACAAGTCTTGTGCGAGATGGGGTGATTAGAAGGTGTATTCCCGAAATGAGGTATCACCTATTATATCTCATTGTCATGATTTACCTTGTGGAGGCCATGCTAGTACTAATAAAACTGCAGCGAAAATTCTTCAATGTGGTTTCTATTGGCCTACTTTGTTTAAGGATGTTCATCATTATGTACATTCTTGTGATCGTTGTCAAAGGACGGGAAATCTTTCCCGTCGGAATGAGATGCCTCTCAACACCATCCTTGAGGTTGAGTTATTCGATGTGTGGGGTGTGGATTTCATGGGGTCGTTCCCTTCTTCTTATGGGAATAAGTACATTTTGGTTGCTGTGGATTATGTCTCCAAATGGGTGGAGGCTCTTGCTTCTCCTACTAATGATGCTCGTGTGGTTAGTAGATTCTTCAAGAAAACTATTTTTCCTCGATTTGGCATTCCACGGGTTTTGATTAGTGATGGAGGCAAGCATTTTTTGGAGAAAAAGTTTGAAGCTATGCTCAAGAAATATGGTGTGCACCATAGAGTGGGTCTTTCATATCACCCACAAACTAGTGGTCAAGTGGAGATTTCTAACCGCGAGATCAAAACCATCTTAGAGAAGACGGATGCGAGAACGAGGAAAGATTAGGTAGCCAAACTTGATGATGCACTATGGGCTTACAGAACGGCATTCAAAACCCCTATAGGTACCACCCCCTATCGTCTTGTTTATGGGAAAGCATGTCATCTTCCTGTTGAGTTAGAGCATCGTGCATTTTGGGCTATCAAGAGCCTCAATTTCGATTCTCAAACGGCGGGTGAGAAGAGACTCCTTCAACTTAATGAGCTTGATGAAATTCGGCTTGATGCTTATGAGAGTTCAAAGTTGTACAAGGAGAAAACCAAGAGATGGCATGACAAAGGTATTGTGCGAAAAGAGTTCAAGGAAGGAGATTTAGTTCTTCTTTTTAATTCCCATCTGAAGCTATTTCCTGGTAAACTCTGTTCGCGGTGGTCGGGTCCATTCAAGGTTTGTAAGGTCTTTCCTTATGGTTCGGTGGAATTATGGAATCGCCAAGATGGAACTTTTAAGGTAAATGGCCACAGATTGAAGCACTAACGAGCTGGAGATCCCATTGCTGAGAGAGTTGACATCATACTCTCTATTCCTTCATGTGATTGATCAATGAGGAGGTCGAGCTAATGACCTTAAAAACTAGCGCTTATTGTGAGGCAACCCAATTTTCTATCGTTTTCTCTTCTCTTTTCTTTTTCTTTTTCCTTTAGTTCTTTTTTTTTATTTCTAGATTTTATTGCTTTATTTAATATCTTTTATAGTTTTATTTTCTAATCCTCTAATTTAATCTCATACAAAAAAAAATCGTATTTATTGGCGTTTGACTGCAGGTCGCACGCTCGAGCGAAATCCTGCTCGAACGTGCGGTCGAGGCAGAGAGTTTGGGACGCAACCCTGCAGAGTTGCACGCCCGAGCAAACTAGCGCACGCCCAATCCGAAGGTCGCACGCCCGAGCGAAATGTTGCACGCCCGTGCGACTCAGGCGTCTTGCTTCATTAAACCATTTCACGGGTTTTTTCTCTCCCTCCCTTTTCAAAAATTCGAGCCTCCATCCTTCATCTCTCTCTCACACACTTCCCCCATCACTCCTTCCACAATCACCACCACTCCCTCGCCGCCACCGTCGGCTCCCCCACCGGCGACAACTCGCCGCCCACCGGCGCTTTCACGCCTCCTTTCCTTTTTCTTTCCATCTTTCTTTCTCCCTTCTACGCTTCAAAATTCTGAAAACCCTAACTTTGAAATCAAATTGGGGGTTTGTTTGTGGTTCGAAAATTGAAGAAATTTGGGTAGCAAGGAAGCATCTCTAGTCCTTTTGGAAGTGAAGAACGGATCAATTGCGGGTATTAAACACCCACCTCAAGTTTGGTACACTCTTTCCACTCGCTTTTCTCTCTTTTAGTGTTTTTGATTTTTTCTATTTTAATTTCATTACACTATTTGCTTGACATTGATTTGTGGGTTGATTACTTGCTTGTTGGATGTAATTTCTTGACTTCTTACTCAATTTTGAACATCTTTTGTGTTGGCTAGTGCATAAAACTTTGCGAAGTTCTTAGTGGTGATTTGATCACTTGTGGAGTTGAATTGTTAGTGCTATTGTTCTTCTTGACGTTGGATTCATTGCATTGAAGAGTTAGTTGGTGCTCTTTGGTTTGGGAATTTGTCATTGGGTGTTTCTATTGTGAATTTGTTGGTTGTGTCTTCCCTTGTTTGTTGCCTCCTTCGTGAGTCATCATGCCTCCTAAGCCATCTTCTAGAGCGAACCCTGCCCGACGCACTTCCTCTTCCCATCTCCGAAACACCCGCACTCCCTCCACCAATGTCCCCTCCAATCCACCTCCTCCACCCGCCATTGAACCACCTCCTTTGGACACCCTAGGCATTCAATTCACTTATGGAGGCTCACCTGAGCGCTTCGTGTCCTTAGTGGTCGTCGCCTTCGCGCCACTCGCTTCTATGATCTTGAAATAGCAATTGAACTAGGAATAGATGGCGACCTCCAACAATTGTTCTACTCTGTAGGTTGGCAATAATTCCTCAACATGCATGCCCTCTCTTACAAACGCATTACATTGGAATTTCTCTCTACCTTAGAGGTCGTTCGTTCTACCACTAAAAATCCTCGTTCCATCTCCTTTCAACTTATGAACGAGTCTCGGCAATTGAACGAGAAACCGGTTAAATGCCATTTTTGGTTGGCCTACCGAGGGTTCATATGGCCCCCATTCTAATCGACACAGCGCTATGATGATAATACATTTTGGAACTTGATCACGGGTCAAGCTGTCTATTATCCCCAGCGTGCTAAGGCTTATGGGATTGTTAGCCCCGGCCTCCGCACAACACATAGATTTCTTTCTTTGACTCTTTTTGCTAGGGGAGATAGTGCCGGGGTTGTCACTTCTCGTGAGCTATTTATATTGTGGTGCCTTGTAGATGGAGCCAGTTTCTTGAACCCCGTTGTTTGGCTCATGGATCATTTTGATGAGGTTGCCAAGTCTCGGGGTGAAATTACCATAGGTGGTATGATTTACGTGATTGCTCTTTCCTTTGGTGTTAATTTGACGAGTCGGCCAGGTCATACCGCGGCCACGGAGACTTGATTTGAAGGCTTTCCAGACCATGGGTTGGATAGCCAATGAGGTTACTGCAGATGGGTATGTTTGGAAGGTTGGGCAACGTCTCTATGCTTACCTTCCAAACCCGGAGCGCACCGTCATCTACGACCCGCAGAACTGGCTCTTTGCTCCTGACTTTCCATGGGTTCCTGTTGAGGAACAGAGCGGTGAGCCAAGCCATGCTCCAGGGTCGTCTACTCAGGCTGACGAGCCTCCACTACCCCCTTATGTTGACCACCTTGATGCGCTCAGAGGAGATATTGGGGAGCCTTCGTACAGAGGGTTCAACTGCTTCCATCGGTCTCACACCGAGTTACGTTGCCGCTATGGCGCGTCGTGGATGTGATGACCTCTCAGTACCAGGCTTTCCAGTCCACCTTTGGTGATGTTCCCGAGTTGCTACGCGATCTTCGCGCATGGCACATCTCGCAATGACTTGTTTATGCATTGAATATGTGCGATTAGATCAGTGTTGGTAGCTACAACCTAGTGAGGATGTTGTTATGCCTTATAGACTGACATCTTTTCAGTCTTCTTTCTTTTGTGTGTGATGCTCTTCCTTAGCGACTATTCTCTAGAACTTGCATTGATACTCCTTGAGACCGCATTAACTTGTTTATGCATTGAATATGATTGAGGCAATTGTTGATTTCTGAGCTACATAGCCAAATGCCACCTACATTGATTACTCCTTTTTGTCACCTCTCGTTAGCCTAGCCTTTTCATTTTGTTAACTACATCTTTAACCCTTTTACCTTTTCCTACCTAGGGGATTGTGAAGCTATGTTGATGAAGTTAAGTTGTGACATTGGAGATTTATTGTGGTGTTTGATGTGATATATTGCTTAGTTAGAACTCATGATATGTGTTGAGTTCATTTCCTCAGAGTTACTTTTAATACTCCTATTAATTTCCTCTATAGATGATTTTGGTTAAATCCTTCGAAAAAAAAATAGAAAAAAAACAAACAAACAAAATGAAAAAAAAAGATTGTGATTTATGTCTTTAGTATACAATAAAAGGAAATTGGAGTTTCTATTTGAGGAGTTATGGTTCGATTAATGAAACAAAAATATGAAGTGCAATTGGAATGCTTGTGTTTGGAGTTTGGTAATTGTTGTCGAAAGGTGTTTGAAAAGCTTCACTTTCCCCTTTTGAGCACCACTTTCCAAAAAACTTTCCATACCCATTACCTTAAGCCTTCATTACAACCCATATGAAGTCCTCATGATTCTTTGCATGTAACGTAGTCCCGTAGCGGTGAAGAGTGAGAAGATATGCAAGCTTATGGTAGGATATAGTCAATGGAATGGAGCCTTGAGCGATCATTTGACCCTTTTTATACACATGAGAGATATTGTGCACGACTAAAATGAGGGCTACTATATTCATGATTGAGTCAAGCTTAGGGGAGAACTTGTGGTAAGATGGTTGCTTTTCCTTGTGTTAGACTATGAGGTTTGATTGTTTTCTACCATGATAACTTTGAAATATGTTTGAATTAGTTACGAAAATTGACATGAATCCTTTGCTTGAGGCGGCTTATTGAACTCCTTCGTTGGGTTCTTAGTTTGGATTGCTTGAGAACAAGCAATAGTTTAGCATGGGGAGTCCGATAAGTCGGTTTTTAGTTGCATTTAAGTAGGTCTTAAGTCTCATTTTCATGTAGTTTTTAGTGCATCTTAGGTCTAATTGCATGATTTGAGCATTCTATTGAACCATTGTGTTGTTTAGAGATACTTTTACCTCTTATTTGTGAATTTCAGGTTTTATGGGCGGTTGTGACCAAGAGAGGATAAGTTGGCTCATAGATGGTCCAGCTGATGACTCCCGGATGCAAGAGGATGAGTTTGAATGCTTTGGGATTGAAGGAATGATGATATTGAAGAATTTTGTCTTTGCGGGACCACGCAAGATTTCGCATGCCCATGCACCAAGGCGCACGCCCAAGCGAGATCCCGATTGCCCGTGCAGATCTGTGAACGAAATCAACAAAACCTTCTGTCTCGCGTGCACGCCCAAGCGAGATCTCGCTTGCCCGTGCGCCATAGCACACGCCCGTGTGGTTTTACGCTTGCCCGTGTAAGCTACTACTCGGCTATGATCCGCGACTTTAATTATTTCCTTTTTTTAGTTTTTGTAAACGACATTAGGTTTTATTAAAGATACTTTTGGGTAGTTTTTGGAGGATGGGAAAACATTATACTACTTTTTTAGAGAGCTTTTGAGAGAAAACTCCATTATTGAACTTTGATTTCTACAAGTTGAGCTACTTTGGATTGATTCATTCAAGTAAAGAATAAGTTTTTCTACTTTCTTCTCTTCCTTTATTGTTATGTCTTTTAATTTATTTATTAATTGCTTTGTTATTTCAATTATGAGTGAGTAGTTCTATAATCTAAGGTTAAGTTGAACCCTAGCAATGTTTAATGCATGAATTCCCCCCTTTATCCCAATTTAATGTGATTAATTGTCCTTGCTTGATTGAATTATGCTTATTTTCATTATCATATTAGGGATAAGTGATTTTGAATTGATTCCTCATGTCTTGCATTCAATGGGAATTGAATCTAGATGGATTTGTTGATTCAATCAAGAGTATGAATATCTCTATGGGAATAAGTAGATAGGATTGCTAGGAAATTGTTGTGATGCTATGATTAATGTCTCTTTCTTGCATGATTCCATGGGGAATAGGTATGATTGCTTGTTTAGAGTAGCCATAGGTACTCGGGAGAGGTCTTTGGTATTTTTAGGGTGCATTATATTACTCCTTTTGGATTATTGATTATGTTTATTGGGATGGGAATTATTCATGTATTATTCGTGCTAGTGGGGATACTTAATTCTAGGTGCTTCTATTGATTGATTTTACATCGTGTGTTATTGCTAGTTGCTATAGTTTAGTGTTAATTTTAGCTTAACATATCTTCCACCATCATTTGTCACTTATTTAGTTAAATTGAGTCAAGATATCTAGTGTTTGATATCGTTTGTCTCTGTGAATTCGACCTTGACTTGCCCTGCTACATAGTTTGGAGGTTAGTTAGGAATTACTTTTGTTAGGTGCGCGACACGCCTATCAGAGGCTTTGTCCGACGCAAATCAAGTTCATCCAACAATAAAAAATGATTTTTTCCCAATAATACAAAAATATCCATCTACGTCGGTTTTGGACTATCATCGACGCATATCACGTTTAAAAAACAAAAAAAATTGGAATTGCAGGTGGTAAGTAGAGGGAAGCCTCATCGATGTTTGAGAAAATTGTATTCGGGAATTACTATAGTACAAAATTATAACCAATAAACAAAATTGAATCCAAAATCAGAATAAAATTATAACCCACAATTTAAATGTTGTATACAAGAAGTAGAAGAATCAGTATAGTACAAAATTGAAACCCATTATGGGACGCAAAACCAACAATTCTCATTCATATGCTAATTAACCCAAAACTTGTTCAATTGGAACAACTACATCTTTCTTGTATTCGAGACAATTCTTCATATGCTAATTGACAATTCTTCACCATTATCATCGCCTTTAATAACTATAAACAACGACGCCCCCAAAGCTTCCCTACGCCATTAATGACTAAATTTGCTTCTTCTTCAAGACTCCATTGGATCTCACGAGATTTTTCCTCCGAATATGCTCTTCAATCTACAACATAAAAACAACAAAACTTCAAAGAGTACCCACAAAAAATTATCAAAAACTTTGTGTGAAAAATCGTCAACTTTTTGATGGAAAGGTGGAAACACTAGGAGAGAGAGAAGAGAGGGAGAAAGATAGATTTTGAGGCTGACATTACTTGAACACCATCACTGAACCATCCGCAGCAAACCATCGTTAGCGGCGTACACCACCCCCCGAACCATCTCGCAACAACCACAAGAACGCATCAACAATTACTTTTTGGAGTTAGGCAGTTTTGTTTTTGGGGATTATGAGTTTAAGAGGTGCATTGGAGAGAGATGAGATGAGAGATAACCGAAGAAGGAAGAGAGAGAGGTGGTGGTGACGATTAGGGTTGAGCGAGTGAATTGGGTGAGGCTTTATATATTGTAGGTAGATTTGCGTCGGATGGGCCTTGTAGGTCAGGCACAAATCGTTGGATCTTTGAATAAAAGTGGGCCCTAAGTCATTTGCGTCGGACGAGCCTCGATGTCGCGCCGAATAACTATATGCGTCGCACCACAACGATGTTCGACGCGGAGATAGCAACGTGTGCCGAGATCGAAGGAAATTATCCGCGTCGGACGTGAGGAGGGATCCAGCGCGGATGACTATTTGCGTCACACGTGAGCTTCATACGACGCACATATTTCACTGTTGCGTCGATTCCCTGTTGCATGCGACGCAAATGAGTCATCTTCGACGTTTGTCCTATTGTACGACGCAAATGGTGAGACGCAAATCGTCGTTTTTCTACTAGTGTATGTCTGATAGAGAAGCTACTAGAGTAGGGAGCTACTACAACCCTATTGTGTTGAGTGATGATGAGAGTGATGGAGGTTATGAGTCTAACAGTGATAGCTACACCAGCCTAGAGATCATTATGCTTTATGTGTTAAGAGTAGGCATGCTGATAATGACGATGAGGTTCTCCACGAGTTTGGCCGTGCTAGGGGATGGACCCGAGAATGGACATCTACCATGCCGTTTTGAGAACCGAGAGTGATTCCGAGTCGAAGAGGACGAGCATCAATCTAAGAAGTTACGAAGATCCACGAGATTTAGAAGATATGTTTACTATAATACGAGGACATTCCATATTTTGAAGATGAAGTTTTCACTCTAGAAAAGTACAAGGAATCAAAGGATAAGGCCGATAATGTATCTCCTTAGATTACTTACCTATGTATTTATGTTTTAAGAATAACGTTGGATAATTAGTCAAGCAATGGTTTAAATTTATTTCATAGTACCTTTACTTTATTTTAGGAAAAATACAATATTATGGATTGGAAATTGCTACTAGCATCTTTTGAGGAATAAAAGCAAGTATTTTGTTACCCAGTGAGCAATAATTTATTTTTGGCACGTGAATGAGAATATTTTTATTTATTTGTTATGATTGAATTTTATTTATGGATCCTCACATGTGTTATTCTTGATGAGAATATTTTCGTGAATGCTTATATGTTTCATGATGATTCATTATGTGGTATTATTATAACTTCATGAGAAATTGTATGTTGATGCGATCTTTATGGTCGAAATAAAATTGTTGCCTACATAGAGAATGGCATATAAGTTGTGTATCGAAACCTAAAGTAGAGTTATGTTAATTTCGGGTCGCGCGGTAGAATGGCTACTAACGGTAACGATTTAGGCTAGCTGTTATTCGCCTTTGGCGGAGAACCGACTCAGGGAAAGAGATGAGCGTCCCGATTCTGCTTGGGGACATGTTTGAGAGACTAGCCAAGGTTAAACCACCATACTTTAAGGGGGTAGCTGATCCTACCTTCTTAGAGAGAGTTGGATTAGGGGAATTTGAGAAAAATTTTAGGGGCGTGAAGCGTCACCGAATGTATGAAAGTAGGTCGACTCGTTGCGTACCTAAAAGATGAGGGCGATTTGTGGTGGAGAGAAAATGGCGCTAGGCGAGTCTTCTTGAGGGATTTAATTGGGATTCCTTTGTTCTTGCCTTGAGAGGGAAGTTTTACCACCTTTTATGAGGAAATAGAAGGCCCAAGATTTTATCGACCTTAGGATGGGGAGTATGACCATGCGTAGTACTATAGCAAGTTCATATCCTTGTCAAGGTTGCACTCTTTGAGGTAGTAGCCACCGAGGAGTTAAAGGCACAAAGGTTTGAGCAATGTTTAACCGAGGAAATCCAACTGGGTTTAGGTGGTGAGACTTTTGCATCCCTAGATGTTGTGTATGGAAGAGCCACCCATATTTATGGTCTTGATCGAGGCGTGATAAGAAGAAAGCTATAGTGGGTGAAAAGATAAAGGATTTCAATCTTTGGGGAAATCAAGGGAATTTCAAAAAGAGTAGGAATGGGAATGGGAATTTCCAAGGGAGAAATGGTCGGGGTTACGACAATAAGGGCCGGTCTGGAGAGGATTTACCATTGTAAGAAGTGCGGTAATAACCACCCCGGGTAGAGGCTGCAGGAGACTTGGTAACACTGTAACTACGGCCGGAAGAAGGGTCATAAGGAGTATGGAGTGCTTTACCAAGCAAATGAAAGAGCAAAATGGTAATGGGAGTGGTAACCGGGTGAGGTATGTGTTGAACCCGTCGGGAAATCAAGGTTCTAAGCCCGTAGGGTCACGAGAACAACCCGAGGAAGCTACAATAAGCCTACTAGTGAGAGCAACAACAACCGAGAACAAGGCTCAGGGTAAACTATTTGTGATGAGCCGCAATGAAGGCGATCGATCACGCCGACGTAGTTTACGGTACTTTTTCTATTAACTCCGTTCTCGTTAAAGCATTGTATGATTAAGGGCGACTTATTCGTTTGTTTCATCGTCTGTCATTAAGAGTCTAGGGTTAGTAAATTTTGAGGTGATTGATTTGCTGTTAGTATACCTACGGGAGAGACCATAAGGTGTACCAAGTTATTTAAAGATTTACCTCGAAGATAGGAGACTGTGTACTTCCTTCTAATTTGATAGAGTTTAATGCGGGAGACCTAGATGTAATTCTTGGGATGGATTAGTTAGGTTTCTACAAGGCCAAGATGGCTGTGGAAGCTCGGAAAGTAGTGTTGAGAAAGCCCTTTGGGGAAGTTGACCTCATATCGACGTTTTGGGAAGCTTAAGAACTTTGGGGTTATTATTTCTATGCGAAGTGAGGAAATTGATGAAGAAGGGGTGTGAGCTATTTTTCACGTAGTGTGCAAGATGCGAGTAAAGAGGTTGGGGTGAATATTGAGGATGTTCCAATCGTGAATGAGTTTATGGATGTGTTTCCGAGTGAAATTTCGGGTATGCTTGCCCGCTTAGAGTTGTTGAGTTCACCATAGACTTAGTTCCTGGGCCGCACCTATATCTAAGGCACCTTATAGAATGGCACCTCCCGAGTTGAGTGAATTGAAGATGCGGTTGCAAGAGTTCTTTGGATAAGGGTTATATTAGGCCTAGTGCGTCACCTTGGGGAGCTCTTGTATTGTTTGTTAAGAAGAAAGATGGGAGTATGCGATTGTGTATTGACTATAGGGAGTTGAACAATGTAACCATAAAAAACAAGTATCCTTTGCCTAGGATAGATGACCTATTTGATAAGTTGAATGTAGCGAGCATGTTCTCGAAGATTGATTTGCGTTCGGGGTATCACCGGTTGAGGGTAGGCGATATGGATATACCCTAAGGCTGCGTTTAGGACACGTTACGGTCACTATGAGTTTGCTGTAATGCCGTTTGGATTGACCAATGCACCCGCCATATTTATGGACTTGATGAATAGGATATTCCATGAGTTCTTAGATAAGTTCGTTGTGGTATTCATTGATGATATTCGATTTATTCAAAGAGTGAAGAAGAGCATGATGAACACTTGAGGACTATATTGGAAATGCTTAGGAAGAATCAATTGTATGCCAAGTTCTCTAAGTGTGAGTTTCGTTTGGAGAAAGTAGCATTTTGGGTGCTGTCTAAAGAAGGAGTCTCCGTAGATCCTGCTAAGATTAATTGTTAGTGAGTGGTACTACTCCAAAGAATGTGTCGAGATATCGGGAGTTTTTAGGTCTAGTGGCTATTATGGAAGATTTGTGAGAGATTTCTCGAAGATAGCGAGGCCCGATGACCAATTTGATGAAGAAAGAGTCAAAATTCGGAGTGGAGTGAGAAGTGCGAGGAAGCTTTTCGATTTTTTAAAAGAGCGTTTAACCTCTGCACCCGTTTTGCCACACGATGGAAATGAGGATTTGAGGTGTATAGTGATGCTTGAAAGAATGGTTTGGGATATGTTTTGCAACGAGAATGGGAAGGTGATCGCGTATGCATCGCGTCGGTTGAAACCTTATGAGGGCTAATTACCACTACCCGTGATCTAGAGTTAGGCTACTATCGTGTTTGCCTTGAAAATTTGGAGACATTACCTTTAAGGGGGTAACTCGTAAGATCTTTACTGAGCCATAAGAGTTTGAAGTACATTTTCACCCGAAAGACCTCGATATGAGACAGAGGGAGATGATTAGAGTTGATCGAGGACTACGACCTAGACATCCGGTATCATGAGGGAAGGCGAATGTAGTTGACGATGCCTTGAGTAGAAAGTCGAGCCATAGCATGAATGCCTTGGTAGTTCCGAGGAATTGTGTCGAGATATGCAAAGGCTTAGCCTAGAAATTTTAAATCTGGGGAGATCGAGGCAAGATTGAGTGCTTTGTCATTGGGGTTGTCGGTTTCGACGAGATCAAAGAGGGGTCGAGTTGGGGATGAACACCTAGATAAGATTAAGGAGAAGATGGAGCAAGGTAAGGAAGTCGACTTTAAGATTCATGATGATGGTAGTTTGAGGTTCAAGGGAAGGTGGTGTGTACCACAAAAATGTGATGAGCTTAAGAGGCGACTTATGGATGAGGGGCCTAATACTCAGTATTTTGTGCACCCTGGGGTGACAAGTTGTATAAGGACCTTAAACAAATCTATTGGTGGCCAAATATGAAGCGTGAGGTTGATGAATTCGTGTAATAAGTGTCTAACTTTGTTAGAAAGTGAAGATAGATCATAAGAGACCCATGGGGAAGGTTCGATCCTTAGAAATTCGGGATGGAAGTGGAATTCCATATCGATGGATTTTTCTTTGCTTTACCTAAGATAAGGAACGGCAATGATACTATTTGGGTTATTGTGGACCGTCGACGAAGTCGGCCGTGTTCATTCCAATTAAAGAGACATGGAAGAAGAAGCAGACTTGCGAAGACGTATATTAAGCATGTATTAAGATTGCATGGGGTTCCAACAGATATCATTTCGGATCGTGATTCGAGATTCCTCTCGAAATTTTGGCAAAAGGTCCGGTTGAATCTTGGGACAACATTGAAGATGAGCACTTGCCTTTCAACCCATTGCGATCGATGGTCGGAGGCGAGAGGACTAACCAAACGATGGAAGATATGTTGAGAGCGTGCGCTATTGATTTCCAAGGTAGTTGGGAAGAACAATTAGATTTGATTGAGTTTTCATACAACAATAGTTATCATGCGAGTATTAAGATGGCACCTTTTGAGGCCTTTGTATGGAAGGAAGTATAGAAGTCCCATTTCTTTGGAATGATTTTAGTGAGAATATAGTATTGGGGACAGAATTCTTTGAGGGAGACTGTTAAGAATGTCAAGTTGATTCAGGCTAGAATTCAAGCTGCTCAAGATAGGCAAAAGACTTATGCCGATTTAAAGCGAAGCGAAGATGGATCGCATTAGGTGATAAAGTGTTTTTGAAAGTATCACCAACAAAGGGAGTGATGAGATTTGGGAAGAAGGGCAAATTAAGTGCCAAATATGTAGGCCCATATGAGATTTTGCAAAGAATTAGGAAGGTAGCTTATAAGTTGGTTTTGCCTGATGGGTCGAGAGTTGCACGACGTATTTCATATTTCCCAACTCAGCGTTACATCCACGATGAGAGTCATGTTTTGGAGCTCGAAAGAATCCAAATCGATAGTAGCCTCACATATGAGGAAAGACTGTGAAAATTCTTGATAAGAAGGTGCGTAGTACACGCAATAAGGATGTAAATATCGTGAAAGTGCTTTGGTCTAACCATGAGTCGAAGAGGCGACGTGGAAGCCGAAGACGAGATAAAGAAGAAGTATCCAGACTTATTCCCTGAGGTGAGTTACGAGGGCGTAACTCATTTTCTTTAAGGGGGGTAGAATGCGATAGAATTTCGCGCTTTTTACCTATTTTTATGATATTTTTATGCATTTTTATGCTTATTTTGGCGATTTGCACATGTTGGTGCAAAATAAATAGATTCTCCGCATGGAAAATGTGTTCATGAGTAACACAAGTGATTTTAAAGTTGGTAAAAGTGTGCACATGAGTGACACATGTATTTCTCAAATGGGAGTTGAGTTAAAAACTTTTGAAAATGTGTGAGTTTTCGTGTCGAGTTTCGGGACGAAACTTCTTTTAAGAGGGGGTGACTGTAATCCCCGTAAATTTATGAATTTTATAAATATATTTTATTGTATAGTTCTATATATTTAAATATATTTTAGTCTTTAAATGATTTATTTCTTCAAAGGTTGACTATTTGAAAGTCGAAAGGAATTATTTTAATTATTTAAAGAAGTTAAACATTTTGTCTAGACATGCTTTGAAAAATATTTGAAAAGCTTAAAATACTTTTGGATTTGGAAAAGGATTCCTAATTGGGTATGAGGAACCCAAACACTAAATTCATCGATCATTAAACTCTAGTTTGAGCCCAATTACCTTTTCCTAAGCCCACAAGGGTAACCTATAAAAAACCTCCAAAACCCCAAATTTTTCTCACACAACTTTATTTTCTCTCTCCTCCTTATTCCCCTAGATTTTCGGCCCTCCTCTTTCCTTTTCTTCTCTCTCGATTTTTCCTTCTCTCTCTTCCTCGTCGACCATCACTCCTCCTCGTGCGACCACCGCCGCCGAGCGATCGGCCGACCGGGGGCAGCCCGGCCGGCCGGCCGCCGCCTCCCACCGCCGGCGTTTTCCTCCTGCTTTCTTGCTTTGGTTAATTTCTTCCTCCTCGAAGTTATTTTCAATGCAAAGTTTATGTTTTTAAGATTTGTTTTAATATGATTATGTTTAAAAGTTATAATTTGATGATTTATTTATGAATCTAAGATTATATAATTTATGTATTGAAGAAATAAAAAATTCGGATTTACTTATTATGTTTGAATTAGATTTTTAATTATCAAAGCATGGATTTTTAGGGTTTTAAAGGTTGGAAAATCATGAGTAGTAGTATATTATAGTTTATAAAATTGATTATTCCTATGATTTTAAATATGTTCAAGCATGTTTAAAAAGAATTTTAATATGTTATATGTTCTTTGGAAATTTAAAGAGAGTGTTGATGATGGAGTTTTATGATTTAAACATGGGTTTTGAGAGTTTTTAACAACTAGTGTAGTAGTACTATACAAGGAAGTTTTAATAATCAAATTTTAATGATGGAAAAGGTTTTTAAACACTTTTAGGAAGGGTTGAAATATTTTATTATTGCTGTAAATTTTGTAAGGGATTGATTGTGGATTTTTATTGGTTGTTTTAGGCGGAGAATTCTCTTTAGGCGACTTTTAAGGTTGTGAAAGTGGCCTCTCAATTTGTCTACACAAGGTACGTACATACCTATGTGTTGATTCGATTAGTATCATGATTCTAAGGATGATAATTATGTAGTACCATGTATAGGGAACTATTTTTAGTTCATATGTGATTTCTATTAAGTTGGATTTGCATGTTTTGTGCCGTTGTGTGAAACGTGTTGGTTATGATGTTTATATTATGTTTGTATGGAAGATTGATGCAAGCATATGGGATTTGGGAACTTTATTGTATTAATTCATATGAGGGATATATATATATATATATATATACATATATATATATATATATATACATATATATATATATATATACATATATATGTTTGGATCATGATTGAATCATGTTGTTCCCTTTTGATTATTTAATTACTTTATAAGGACCGAGGGCCTTATTTGGTAAGTTGAGTTATTATACCTTTGAAAGGTTGGTTGGTTGTTGACTTGGTTCAACAAATAAATGAAGGGTATGAATTAAAGTTGGAATTAATCTTGGGTTGTTAAGGAGTTATTGATCACCTTATCTAGTCCTAAGATAAAAATGGAAGTTTATGATTGTTTGATGATTATGTTATTTGTACTACTTGTGAGTCATAACAAGTGAATAAATTATTAATCATGTAAAGTGAAAACGTGTATAGCAATAGCTTTAGACTTGTGCACGTCTGAAGTATTGGACAAGTATGCATTGGAGTACATGGTGGTAGCCCATGGCTTTTCTGGGACCGGGTTGATCACCAGTGTCCTATTTTTTATTTAAAAGGTTCCTCGATATCGTAGGTCATGGGAATACAGAGTCGCGCCCGTATTTCGTCTTCCAAAGGGAAGGCTGGTTTTAGTCAGACAACTCGTTCCATTATATTGACTATTCCATCTAAAGTAATTAAATTATTGGTTGTGAAGTTTAGTTCAGTAAAAGTTATCTGCAAGGTTATTATATTATTATTTATTCTCGCTTATTATGTATTAGTATCCGATTAGGTTTGTTTATTTATTATGTAGTACTCGGCTTTCTTGATTACGTGCTTTGTGTGTGTATGTTGATCATGGATATGCCTTATTGATCCTGCGATGACCCTTTTGGTGGCGATGCCTCTAGGGATCAATAGTGCATTGTCCATCTACGAGTTTGAATATGATGCATCATGGGTTCGGGATTGGAGATGTGTAGATTATTTATCATACTTTGACTTTTACTTTTCGTAGTTGACTTTGACTATTGTCGTTGACTTTGACTTTGGTTAAGTTTTATTTATAAAGTTTATTATTATGTTTTCCGCCGCAAAATTACGAATAAGCCAGATACATTCTCACACGGGCGATAATACTTTGATAATTCTCTAAGTTTTATATTAAAAATGTATTTTTAGAAAAGAGAGAATTGTCGAGGTGTTACCAGATTCCGTTCGGTTCGGTTGATCGATCAACTTTTCGGTTTTCACGATTATTTTCGATTCTGATTTATTTCAATTCAGTTGCAGTTCAGTTTTTGGTTTTTCATTTACAATTTATTTCGGTTTCGGTTCAAAATGTTTCGGTTAATTTCGGTTACATTTACTCCCAATTCAGTTTAATTCAGTTCAAATTTCAGTTGTTTCGGTTCAAAGAGCGGTTCATTAACCAAACCGCCGGCTCTATGTTTGGGACGTTCCACTAGTTAGATGATTTAGATCATTATCGGTCGGCTTACGAAGAAAGGCTTATAATAGGACCATAAAGTTATAAGATCACAAACGCCGTTATTTTCAACAAAAAAGAAGTTATTAGGTCTTTTATAGGTTCATCGTACGTGGGTACAAATGTGCTAGTTTACTTTCTATATGTGGGTGTACATGCGACGTATGATGTTGCTCATCGTGATGTGAAGGGAAGCGAGATTGAGGAAGGAATACGAGAGAACAATCAACAAATATTTTTTTTGGGGTCCTTTTCGGAATCCCTTGGTAAGAAGAATTTCTTCTCATTCCGCCCCGCACGGGGTCACTCACTCAAAGACCCAACCCCTCCCCCACCCCCACAACAATGATTTTTTTGCTTCCTCCAAGATTTGAACCTTTATCTCCCATGGAGGAGATAGGAAGCCATACCATTGGACCCAAGCTAGGGTCCTTGGCACGAAGAACAATCAACATGTTGAAATGAAACTCACATGCGCAAATCAGCCGGTTGGAATTTCGTTTGTATTGGATACTTGGATTTTTCATTTAAGTTGGAGGTGAATGCAATTACTTTCTTTGAACAAAATATTTATCAGCCTGTTTGGCAATTAGCAGATAGCTATTACTTATTAGCTATTTATGTAAAGGTGTTTGGTAAAAAGCTAATACTCGATTGCTACTTAACAGCGTAAAATAATAAAAAAAGATATGGACATAATCCATTATTGTAATATTATTGTATTAGATATTCTACATGGTCTGTTCATTGATCCCTATATTAAAATTATTATAATTTCATGGCAAAACATATCAACCAAGACCATATGCTTTTTTCTATTTCTATTCTTTTAAGAAACAAATAATAATGAAAGCCTTGTCATTTCGAGAAGAAAAACAAAGAGAAGGTAAGGAAAATAACCGGGATAAAACTTGAAGAGAGAGAGAGAATGAAATTATGAAAAAAGAACTTCTAACAAATGCATAAACGAATTAGGGAAAAATTACTCAAATTCCTAATATTTATTTGACATTTTCTCCATAATACGGGGAAAATTAATATATGAAAAAAATTAAAGGTATTATTTGACAAAAGAAAATACATTAATTTACAAAAATATTTATAATTAAGGTATCATTATTTGACAAAATAAACAAATTAAGATACTAGTCTTAAAAAGGGTTGTATTTACTCCATTTCGTTTTAAATGCAATAAAGGGGTATTTTTGTAAGATATAAAATATTCCTTTGTTTGCATTTAAAACGAAAAGGAGGAAGTAATTAAGATACTTTCGACAAAAAAGTTATCTAATATTAAAAATAAGAGAAAACAATATCTCTATTCTATATGGGAAGAGGGGTAGGACACCAAAATATTAGAAACCCCATTTTACCCTCATTACATCCCACAAAAAAATAGAAAAAAAAATAAAATAAAATAAAATACATCCAACATAACTGACTCAGTAATTAAAAAGAAAAAACAAAGCGCAAACTTAAAAAATAACCACCCAATTAAATCCCTAAATAATGGGGAAATAAGCGCAACCCAACAGGCAATCTCTACACCTTTAGTTCTTCCATTTCTAAATTCTATTCGAGCAACTTCTACCAGTCAATTCTACCTTTCAGTTCTCTAAACAACACAACAACATAAACAAACCACAAATCGAAATACCATTTTTTTCACCAATACAAGGTAATTACGGTAATTTGTTCATAAAAATTATACATGCTATATTTATAAATACATCATTCATTTCCAAGTATAAATTTCATGCGGGGTACTTTTACAAGCGCCCATAATACACATTCGAATACAAGCAAAACATTGTTGAATGTGCACGAGCTTAGGTAAGATGTAGTTCTTGCTTCTCTCGACACAATAAATTTTTTACATTTGTAATAAGATTTGATTGTGATTTTTGTGTTATCAATGTGAAGTTCGGAAGAGGCACTTGCAAGGTCGAAGCATAATTCGGCATGTAATCGAACCAAAATAAGAGGATCGGTGGCAATCGCTAAAAGGTACTCTTATCAATCACTTTTCTTTGTGTTATCAATGTGATTATCCAAATTACACAATTTTATTTCTAACTCAAATTAAAGTAAATGAAAAAAAACACAATTTCTTAAGGAATCAAAATTCGCTAGATTAAACTTCATTATCCTAAAATTATTACTCGATTAACATACATTCTTCAAGGAGAGTAACCGTTCTTGAAAAAAATCTATTCAAAATTACAAGTGTCTATTTAAAAAAAAAAAGATCTTTTCAAAATTCTTTTCACGAAATATTAAATCGAATAAAACAATGAAAGTTTTCAATACATATATGTTTTGTGGTTTTCCTATTATAAAAAATAATTGATTTTTCATAATTAATTTTTCCAATAGGAATACTAGGCATTTTTTAAGATTCATTTTTTTTCAAAAGGAAAATAATTCGAAAAAAAAAGACTCAAAAATTGCAAGGAAGAACAATGTAAGCGGTTTACTAACATGCAAATAAGAAAGTTAAGAGATTTCAAACAAATTGGTAAAAGAGTTGCTTCTAATACCTCCTAAATTGCAATCCAAAATCATTTGTTTCTTCACCCATTTTTCTTCCTCCACCTTCAATTCCAATTAGTTACGCAAAACTTCTCCTCTAGCTTCAAATAGTGCCAGTCGAGTTGTGCTTTTTTCAAGTCATGAAAAAAAAAAAAATTCCATTTAAGGAGTGAGAGAACGAATGGGCGAATGAAGAATTGAAATCTCCATTTAATTAAGAGAGAGAGAACTACATGGGCGGCGAGAGGAAGAGATGGAGAATGAATCAACAACCGCCTGGTGGTTGCGTGGTGGTAGACGGAGGGATTGGAGCGAGATTTATAAAAGAGAGAGAGGGGGGGCCGAAGTGTATAGAAGATAAGCGGCCCAGCTATTTGAGAGTTGACTAGGAAGAGAAGAAATGGAGGCTTATAAAACCATCTCTATTCTATAGCAACACCTTTAATGTATTAGAAACAACTCTTTGATCTTTGTTGTCGTACATAAGCAACATTTCAAAGTTAATTGCACCACTTTTACATATGTCAGTCCCCGCATAATTGGTGTCTTGGTCTTCATAATTTGGTGGCAACGGCCAACGAGTGCGTGTAGTGACTATTGTAATTGAATAGAGTATTAGTTTGTTTGGACTTTGGGGAATTATACATACCAAATATATTATTTAGAGTACTTAATAAGTCATTATTTTGTAATATTTTTCGCTTCTTTGTTTAAAGACGCTATTTTATCTCATTATTGTACTTTGGTGTCACGTTGTTGCATTATTGAGATTTTTGTTTAATATAATATAGATGATATCATATTTTATTTTACGAGATTTTATGCTTAAATCCATTTTGTGTTTGAGTTTCGAGATGTATATATTTAACTTTTAGTTTGACATGTACAAATTATGAATATTTTTGTCCCTTCGATAAACTTTGTAAATAATTTTTCTATAAATTAATACTTAGATGTAATTACGAAGCCCAATTTAATTCGAATAACGATTTCGCGCGCATCGCGCGTGCATATAAAGCCAAAACAATATATAGTAATACCATGACTTTGTAAGCCACAAAATGGTAGAACGCACCCCAACACTTGTAAGTAACAATTGTGTAAGTTAACTCTTAATTAGCATTTGTGTACATGAAGCAAATCGGCTCTAAGACTTTATAAATCGAGCCATTTGCACCCAAGCAATCATCTTCCGCGGGAAACATGTTGGTGACATAATATCAGTTACTTTGTTAGAATTTCCACCATAATTATTGATTGCTCTTGTGGCAATTCATAATCTAGTAATTGCCAAATGGGTTACGGATGTCAAGACGAAACTTTTAAATGGTAAATGTGGAGGAGGAGATCCATATCAAACAACCAGACGATCATGTTCTTAAGAAAGTGCCTAAAAATCAAAAAAATTATAAATACAGCAGGATGTATCGTGAGGCATAGGCGTAGTACATCCAAGCATTTTTTTTTCATTCTTTCGTTTGAAATCATCCAAATGAGCAAAATGTACGAATAAATGAGAGTTTCAAATGAGCAAAAAATAGTCTTGGATGTATAATACACATGATATACCTGGGTGTATGATGAACGAACTCCAAAAAATGAAACTAATTATAAGTATAAATTGGATTAACATATATTTCTTTAATCCACTCATCACATTATAATTCGAATGAATGAGGTAAAATCAACATGGATAATATAATTGTCATTATTATATACTACATATATGACTTATTTCGGTTTTTTTTTTTTGAAGGAAGACTTATTTCGGTTTTTGATCATTTTTTTTCTAGAGAAACGAGACTTCACTTTATCCATATCCCACTCTTTGCTCTCTGTACATGACTACATATATTATTAAGGAAATGATAATGTGATTTTCATTTATAATTGTTAAACCCTAAAGCAGTTACTGGTGGCTTTCAAACGTCAACTTCCCTCCATACAAACCTAACATTTTCATAGACGCCCAACCAAATGGCACGTGCCATCAATGTGGGTTAACTTTTGAAAGCTTTCCTTATTTATGTTCTCCCTTGTTGAACTTTATGAAATTGTGCTTTCTCCATCACTCTTCCGGTGCTTTGGGTCTACTTTACCAAAACACTTGTGCACTAAATATATCTACGTCCAATTGACCAAAATAGCCCCAATTAATCTAAGTTTGCTGCTAATTACTACTCCCTCTGTCCCATAATATAGTGCTTGTTTCATTTTAGGTAGGTAAAATGTTAAAATCTTTGACCAAATATTTTCATTAATATATATACAAGAAAACATAGTCATGTGAGATCTTGTTAGATTCGTCTCAATATATAGTTTTATAATATCAACTTTTTATATTTTTTATTAATAAGAAAATTAAAGATATCAAAGGTCAAAGATCCGTCTTAGATACCGTGTAAAAAAGAAACAAACACTATATTATGAGACGGAGGGAGTACTATTATTGCCCAAGTAGTAGTAAAGTAGTATGTATATAGGAGGGTAACTTGGACATTCTAGAACCACAAAAAGATGATGGGCGTGTATAAATCATTGAGATGACCTTGTACTGACCTTATCTTTTTATATTCCATAGTTTGCGTTTGATTTCCAAACCTTAGTACTATTATTGTATTAGTGAAATTTTAGTAATTTGATTAATCTTTCACGTTACAATGGAAATCTAATAATAATGGGGCCTAATATATTCAGGGGTGGGGCTAGTCATGACTTCAGAAGTGGTATAGCAAAATGGTTAGAATTATCGTTGATTTATGGGGATAGATAAGTAGAGCACTTATATTTGGATTTACAGTCTTTGATTATCATATACAAGCACAAAACATAAAGTAAATTTTTATTTGCATTAATATTACAAGCACAAAATCTTAGGAATATTTTTTATTTGAATTACTTTATAGAAAGAGAAGATTATCATTGATTATTATGAAAAAACATTATAAACAATATAACCTAATAAGAACATTTAAATCATAGATACAAATTTCAACTCCAAATCCATTAACTAGTTCTCTCCCACTCAACTCCTATAGTAAGGGATAGCACAAAAAAAAATCCGGAGGAAGTACAGTATACAACAATCCTCCTTGAGGGTGGTCGTAACTTAGAAGCCTTTTGTCCTAAAGAATAGGTTATCTCTGACTTTTGCTAATCAAATATGTTGAACTGTGACTAATAATTTATATTCATATACAATAATCTATAATGTATATGAATATAAATTATTTTTTCAATGCAAGTATGCTGCTGTTTGCCTTCTTATGGTTAAAAATTGGTTAGTCCTTTACTCTACTCATGACATGCTTCAGAGTCAAATTTTGTTGGTTCATAGAAGTAGAAGAACTGGTTTTCAAAAGAGAGTACTGGCTGCTGTCTTCTCTGCTCTGGTCTACCATATCTGGTGGGCTCGTAATGAAGTTTGTGTGGAATCGGTAGTATGGAGACTGCGGTAATTTTCAAGAGATTAAAAGATCAAATTCGGATGAGAGTGAAATTGGTGCTTCCTGCGAAGTAGTCTTAGAAGGATAAGTGGTGGGTTAAAAATATTTTTTTGTAAAGATGTTTTTGTATAGCTGGCTGGTTAGTTGTCCTTGTCTTTCTTGGCTCGGAAAACTTTAGATTGTAAATTGTTTTTTGGTGATCTATTATACTTACTTATTTAGCAAAAAAAAAATCTATAATGTATAAAAAATTTCATGACTACTCTTATAAGGAGAAATATTATAACTTTTACCAAAATATTAGAGGTTAGAATCGTATTGTGTGAATCAAATTCGAGTCGATCAAGTCACATCAATTGACGAGCAATTTGATTTAGTTTAAGGTTTATTATCAATTATCTCATTATGATATATAATCAAATTAGATACATTGTTTATCGAGTTGGCTGGGCCAGATCTAATCGAGTCAATTCAGATACAAATCTAAATTAGGTCATATGATTATGAGCGGAGTCAATTATACAAATAGTTTAACTCGAGTACCATAGACACAATTTTGTTGTGACAAGTATACAAGATACATATATATCAAGAGTATATGAGGTTGATTTCTTGTATCTCCGACAATGTATATACAAAATCTAAAGAAGTTGAAGAACAACAATGTGAGCAAAATCAAAGTTGAGTAAGGAGGTTAAAATAAGTTTGGTGATACATAGTACAAAGTTGATAAGTAACCCAAGTCAATTTCTACATCATATATATTTTTGGTTTCCTTCCATGTAAAACTCTCTCCAATAGCTTTGGGCAAAAAAGGGAATAATAAATGGAGTAGAGCAAAGGATTAAAAAAAAACAATAAAGAAAACTTTAAAATAAAGGATTGAGTGAGAGAGTGGGTGAAGAGGAACAACAGCGACCTCCTCTCTTCTTCTCTCTCTCCTACTTTATTTCTCTCTCTTTAACGGAGGAAGAAGAAGATATTACTACCAACAAAAAACAAAAACCAAAAAAAAAAAAAAAAGCTTTCTCTTTCTTTTTCCCTCTCCATTTCTCAACTAGTCCACATAATTAATTTATTGTTATATAGTTTATATCTCTTTCCAGAAGGCGATCGAAGAGGGAGCACACTTAACTGCAAAGAGAACCACAAAGAGAAAGCATAACCCAAACAAAAAAGAAAAAAGAAATAACAAAAATATATAAACAAGAGGTTGATACTTGATAGTTTGATAGTTTGATAGAGAGAGATTTTATTAATTTCTAGCTAAGGGATTTTCAATTTGCAGAAGCTGTCTACAACCTCTTGCAATATTATTCTCAAAGGTAATTTTTTTTTCTTACCAAAAAATGATATATATTCATATATATATGTTATATTCTTATAAACTATAGCTTATAATTATTTGTGACTGATAACCCTGTAGAATATATATAGTCCCTCATTTTCCTGCTTATATGCTTGCTGACGAATTGATGGATGAATTTGATGTTGATGATATGGTGTTTTGTAGAAAAAAGGTAGAGAAGAAGAATTCATCAAGAAAAAATAGAGTTAGATGTTCAAGGTTGTTATGGTATTGTTGCAAAGGATGATGAAGAAAAGGGTTGTGATAATATGGGCATAGCGCAACCAGTACCACCAGTTTGCTCGTCATCATCATACAAGAAAAAAAACACCACCATTATTTCTCGTTCAATAATTGGTAAATCCAACAATAATAATTCTACAAATTCTATGTCCCACGAATATCATCATCCACATCATCATCATCAACAACAACATCAGCAGCAACCGGCTAATATCTTCACCTTCTCGAATGGGTTTGATAGATCTGCTGGGTTAGCCCAACAGACAGACCAGGCAACTGCCGCAGAAGACACAGGTGGAGACTTACATCATCCAGTTGTGTACGAATCAGCTGGAATGTTATCAGAGATGTTCAACTTTGGACAAGGACCGGGGGTAGGGACTACCCCGGTCCCGAGTTATTAGACTACCGCCGGGCTGTTGCTGGGACTGGGATAGGCCCTGCTGACTGGTATGGACACAACCGCCAAGTTTCAAGGGATAATCAACATCATCATATGGAAGAGCAGAATCAGCATCAGCACCAGCAGCAGCACCAGCAGCAACAGCATCATCAGATGGGTGGTAGTATAAGTGTACATGATTCAGCTGCAGCCATGCAGCTGTTTCTGACAAATCCGCAACCGAGATCACCATCGCCGCCACCACCACCACCGCCAGAAGCGGCACCACCAAACATACAGCCGGGTGGTGGAGGGAGTTTCCACTCCCTAGCTGCGGTTGGGGTTGTTCATCATCCATCATCAACTACTACTAATAATACTAGCAGTACCACAAATCATCATCCTAATTTTTGGAGTGCGCCACATCATATAAATAATCCACCAGAATTAAGCGGGATTGTGGAAGGACAAGGGTTATCATTATCGTTATCATCTTCTTTACAACACTTGGAAGCAGCAAAACAAGCAGAAGAAGAATTCAGAAACATTGGGGGTGGACCAACTGGTGACACACATATTATGTTCTTCAACCAACATCATCAAACTAATGCTACAGGAGTTGATCCTTCTACATCAAACACTACTTCATCTACCGGCAACCATTTTTTCAAGAACTTGGCTCCGAGTCCACATCATTTGCAACCCGTAGGAGCATTCGGGGGTCCGAATAATGCTCAAAATCAGGTCCATATAGGGTACGGGTCAGCCGCTGCCTCGTCATCTTTGGGAGTAGTCAATGTGTTGAGGAATTCAAAATATGCTAAGCCTGCTCAAGACTTGCTTGAAGAGTTTTGTAGTGTTGGAAGGGGTCAGCTTAAAAAGCCTAAATTAGGGAGGCAGAATTCCTCAAACCAAAACCCAACCATGAGTGGTGGCGGTGGCGGTGGTGTTGGTGGTGGTGGTGGTGGATCTTCCTCGTCGGCGAAAGATCCGCCACAATTATCACCTTCTGATAGGATAGAACATCAAAGGAGGAAGGTCAAACTCTTAGCAATGCTTGATGAGGCATGTCTTTCTTACCTTACCTTACTACTACTCATTTTGTTAATCATGGCACCCCTTTCTTCATTCCTCACACCAAGGGTCAAGACCAAATCTTATTATTTTAATTAATCCTTTACTTTTCCATACCAAACCAATTATTTTTATTAAACCACCCAAAGAAAAATCAATTCTTATAATTTTTTTTTTCAAAAAACTATAATTATCCGGCATGCTAGGCCTTGGGTTGAATCATGTAAACAAAAGAGATTAATCTGGCCGGCAAAAATGTATTAATGTAATCGAGTATATAGGGATTATTCTCATTGAATCTTTTGGTAATTAAATCAAATCTTCCAAAATTTGGTACAAGTTCTGGCAAAATAGTGTTATACTAATAGTATAATTAATATAATAAGTTTGGGTTGACTTAACCAAAAATTTGATCTTTTATCCCTGGTTGTAGGTCTACTCTAGGCACTTTGTTTAAGTTTAGTGTAGATGACAAATTGAATACTATTGGCTAAAACTAAGAGTGAGTAGGCAGGCAAAGAAACACCAGAAGGATATTCTTTCTTCCTCAGCTTCCTACCCTCCATTAACAATAATCATTTTGTCTTCATATATCCCCAAAAAGCTTTGGCCTTCCATTATTAATTATTTAATTCTCATCAACTTTTGGTTTCCCTTTAAGAGTGACATGATAACTTCTTCTTTCTTCCATTTTTATATTTTAGGGTTTATACATAAATTATTCCCAAAAAAAAAGAAAAAAACAATCTTCACCCTTCCTTACACACTCCTAATCTTGATTAGTAGAATAATTAGTAGCTGATTAATTCATCATTACTATAGTGATTGTCGAGTGCGGCACGGTTGATTTTTTCTATTTTAGTAGATTTGTTTTATATTCAGATTCCTGTAATGATTCGAGTTATGAATATAACAATTAGTTCTAGTTTTCATTTTCATATCATTGTCACAAATATTTTTTCATATAAATAGCAAGACAATAGAGATGCTTTTTTTCCTGAAATCTTATGTATACCTTCATATGTCGTCTTACCCTATACCCACCAAATAAAATCAATAAAAATGATTGTGTGTCTTTTACTATTAAATTTTTGCACGAAATAAAAAATAAAAGGCATCTTCTATCCTTAGCTAAGTAAGTAACTTTCCAAGGTAGTTGAATAGTGAAAACAACTGAGTAACCTCCACAACAACTAACGTACACCCATGAAACTTGTGACTTATCAACCTCCAAAATCACCTTTTTAACTATAATCTCAATTTTAATTAATTAATTTTTTTTAGGTGGACAGAAGGTACAACCATTATTGTGAGCAAATGCAAATGGTAGTAAACTCTTTCGACCTAGTAATGGGGTATGGAGCAGCAATACCATACACGGCGTTAGCTCAAAAGGCGATGTCGAGGCATTTTAGGTGTCTAAAAGACGCCATTCAAGTGCAGCTGAAGCACAGCTGTGAAGTGCTAGGAGAAAAGGATCCAACGACGAGCTTAGGGATAACCAAGGGAGAGACGCCGAGGTTGAAGGTACTGGAGCAAAGTTTAAGACAACAAAGGGCGTTCCATCAAATGGGGATGATGGATCAAGAAGCTTGGCGCCCTCAACGTGGATTGCCAGAGAGATCTGTTAATGTACTAAGAGCTTGGCTCTTTGAACACTTTCTTCATCCGTATGTCTCTCTCTTTTTCTCTCTGTCTCTTAATTCTTTCAGTCTTTTTTTATCTCTTAGCTTGGTTGTTCAGTTGTGCATGATGGATGATGGATCCAAGGTTACTTTCTGTCCTTGTTGCATAAAAAATTGGTTCCGTCTAGCGGGAAAAAAAGCTGAGTTAAAGCTTATTGATCATCATCATGGTCATGTCTCTTTTTTTCTTTTTCTGTTTCTTCTTTTAGCACAGTTTTTCTTGTCAATATACTATCATATACTATCATTTTTTGGAATATAGTTTTAATGAAGATAAGAATTAAGAGCATGTTATATTAAATTGATTTTGACTTTTTCTTGCTTATCTCTACCTATTTTTATATCATATCAGAATTTTTCATCTAAACTTTAATTTAAGAAAAACCAAAGTTTTAAAAAAAACACTATAGCTAAGTATAATTGTACCTCATATTTAATGTCATGGGTCATTTTATGATAAAAGGTCAACTTCGTTTAGAAAATCTCACATATAATTGCCTAAAGGAAATGGGAGCTAAACTGTAATTGCTTAACTTAAAGTACTAAATATTATATATTAATAGCCACATGAAGAGGTATATATGCATAGACATGTTTCTGTTGGTGAAATTTGTTTTGTCTACGGTTAGTGGAAATAATCTTAAATACATGTTAGTTAATTAGCTCATGTTATAAGGTTTTTATATAGTGATTTTAGGAAAAGAAATTGAAAATTGTTTGCATTACCATATTTTTTTTTTGAAAGGGTTTGCATTACCAACATTTGTGACTCCCATGGTATCAACATGAATGTCCAAAAATGATAATTGTATCTTTGCCTCATTGGTAACGATTAGTTTTTTTTATATGAGTACTAAAGCCATCTAGGTCTAATGTGTACAATGACGAGTTATAGTATCTACCCTTGACTATCAGTTCCACTGTGATTTATGTCCTTGTTGAAAAAACAAATATACAAATGGAGTACATTATTGTCCATATAGTAGAAAGTAATAAATGTTGATGGTGATATTGAAAATATGTGTAAATTTATAAGGAAATCTTCATTCCAATGTGCAAGGTAATTGAACGTTATCTCAAACTTGTGTTTTTCTTTATAAATTCCATCAACAAAAGTGGTAATAGATGCTGATGCAAATATATAAAGAAAAAGAATATTTTGAGAGGCACTAACGTAACATTACCAGGGACGTATATTGTTATCGAACTTTCTTCAGAAAATTACTTATAAATTTTATTTTCTTTAAAATCGTTTAATATAGCATACAAAATAGATACTTTATAAAATATTTATTTGATATATGTCATAAAAGCAATTATTATGCTGTCCTTAGTTGTTTGTTCACTTATTTAACTTTTCTTATTTTAAACTATCTCAAAAAGTTACTACTCTAACAAACATATTACTCTAGATTTTTTCAGTTTACTACTAATTCATAATTATGCAATTTATACTTAGTCAGCTTTGGGTGCTAAAAGGAGCACACAAATGACATTTCCATATAAGGCACTTATTATACTTTCGGATATTTTCCGAATTATAATAAGGATTATGAGTTCTGGCACTATCCATATTAAGGATTACACTTTCATAATTGTTATATTTACTATATATAATCAATAAATAAAAAAAGCCAAGTATCCAATGTTAATAGAAGTATTAGTTTAGGGATTTATGACTATTTCGTGTGACATGGGTCGATCAATGTTATAATGTACAAACATTTCATACATTTAAAACATTGCATTTAGTTAAATTTATTTGATAGAACAATGTTTCAGCAATGTTAATAGAAGTATTTAGTTTAGGGATTTATGACTATTTCGTGTAACATGGGTCGATCAATGTTATTAGTGTTTAGTTATTGCTTAATATTTTTTTTACTTTTTGCTTGTTCTAATTATTTCTTAGCTAGAGGCACATACATTACTTTCCAAGGAAAATACTCCGTACTTATTACCTCACATTCTTAAAGGAGTAGCTCTGTTAACATTTTCCTAATAGATTTAAGGGAAGTGATATTATTTGATAGTAGTAGTATTATTAAGGGACAAGCATGTTTATTTAAATATCATAACCCTTTGAATCTGTCACCTCAACAAGAAACCCCAGCCCTTGAATCCGAGTATTGATTAATTAATGAATGTCAGTTTTATTTAAATTAAATTATATGCTCTCGTTTCTCCTTTTATCAATGACAACAAACTTCCAAGAAATAATGACAATAGAAAAGCCAATGTTTTTCATCAACCGTTATACAACAATCATGCTTTTCTTCTCAGACGACATTAAATAAAAATGAAGATATGACAAATATTCAAGTGGGCAATGATACAGTTGTCCTGTGTACACTCTCATGACCTTTCTCTCTCTCTTAGATTCTCACGCCCCATTAAGAGGACAGACAAACCTAACACAAACTCACTGCATTCTAGATTACATATAATAATAATATTATTTAATATTATTAATTTGCATTGCATATACTATATTAACATTGTTACACCAAAAATAAAATGTTTAGCAATTCTACATCATATAAAACGATGTTGTTTTCTGATCCATCACTTTTCTCAGGTATCCAAGCGACGCTGATAAGCATCTGTTAGCTCGTCAGACTGGTTTATCAAGAAATCAGGTACGTACCAGTACCACCTCTCTTTCTCTCTCTATCTTTAGCTTTTATGCATTATAACGTACATTACATACATATAGTATATGTAATAAATTACAAACGCAGAAGAAGAAGAAGAAGAGTAATTAATAGAGAATAAAACAATCCGCTTAACCTTTTGGTTGAGTTGGTCCTTGACAGTAATTAAATTCGAGTAAGAAAGAAAAATTCATATATACGAGGTAGGTAAAAATGTTAACCTATAGATTTTAGTAGTAGACTGTAAAAAATTTAGTGCGTTTCTTTTTTAACTGATCAATATCATCAAAAGTTACTCCATGATAGTAAATTAGTAATTGAATTCAAATCGGTTTACTTTTTGGCTTTAATTTCACTGATTAGGGTACACACACTATCTAGCTAGGATTGCATGATAATGAAAGCAGATGTAAGTACGGAAAAAGAGGGTATTGAAGAAAGTTTGCAGCAGAGAGCTTTCAGTCTCTTTGTCTTTCGCAGTGCGTCTTATTATATCTTACTGCTATATATTATCATACCGCTAATATATAATGCTGACCAAAGATGATAAAGTAACAGCACAAATGTACTGTAATAGTATAATTGCTGTAGAAAATAGTAAAAATTTGTTAAGAACAAAGTACTATCAATTGGGAATTTGACCGGCTGTTTGTTTGTCGAAATAGAGAGGTGGGATAGGAGTAACAAATCCAAACTTACGCTTATTATCCTTTGTTTGTGTGTGAGGATAATGATATTCCCTTCATATGGGGATAGGAATAAAAACCCATGTAAAAGTCAATGAAATGAGACAGTTCGCAAGCTACTGAGGAGTCTTGTTTGACATTTTTCTCGCTCAAAGCTCAATGAAACTTAGTCAAAACTTGACTCGAGTGAACTCGAATCGAGATGTAAGCGACTGCATTCGAATTATCCTAAAACTTGAGTTCGACTCATATCATTAATACCTCTAGTCCCATTATTTATTTACGTAGGAGGTCAGATATAAGGGGAAGGTATAGTTAAGGAGAAAGGGCGAATAAAATTTTCCGTAATAAAAAAAACAAGGGAAGAATCAAGGTTTTCTAGTAAATTTGCTAGCTTATATTTTCAACTTGTTCCCAATACCCAACAAACAGAATATGCATTATAGTATCCTTATTCTCTCCATCAACTCTCTATCCTTATCCACCTTTTAATTTTCATAATTTTCATCCCACATGGCCTAATATAAACACGCTGTAATAATAAAATACTCGATGTAGATGTGTCATCACCTTCTTTGCAATTGTTTAATTTGGATTGTCAATATCAAAAATTTATTGCAAATAAATAAATGTTGTGTTAGAACTACTATCCTATGGAATCTTTAAGGAAAAACAATTGGCATACAACTATCAAATGAGCCGAATGTATCAATTAAACTAAATAAATGATAGTAAATTAGCTAATTGTTTTATCAATACATACTTTGTGATAGCTAATACACTAAATCGTATGAATTTCAAAACAACATTAATTCCTTAGAAATGTTGTAAGACGTTGTTCATTTAGATTGGATTGGACTGAGCCAAATATTGTTACACTAAAACTTCTTAATCAACCAACTATTCCACAAACTTCAAGATGTAGCTTTATAAGTTATATGTTGGTTAAAGCTCCCTAACCCCCTTGAGAAATCTAGAAGTTGGCCAAAGTTTTTCAACCAACTTTTTCCAAACTGTGTAATCCGTTACTTTTATGATGGGGGGAATATAAGATTGTGAAACTATTCATTTAAGAATACTGCAAAAAACAAGAGACATGTAATTTAACTGAATTTATCAAATTACCTTGATGTATTTTCCATTAGATAATGAAATGGTTATAAAAGAAAATAAAATGATTGGATTATAAAACTTTCAATCACTTTTTTTTCCATAGTAATTGTTACTTTAGAACAAGTCGTACTAATACCATAATTTGTCATTTGTCTCCAACAATCCGAAATCAAAGAGGACGATTTTTTTAAAAAAAGATTGAACTAGTAGTACATTCAACGTGGATCATAAAATGGCTATCACATGACTACATAAGAAGGAGATTAAAGGAGAGGATGTAGCCTTGTAGAAATGATACATAACGGAAGCGATAAAAGCATATAAAAGATTGAGACTTGAGTGTGTAAGAGTTCGAAAAATGTGAAAACATATAATGTTAATGTTACATATTATCATCCCTTCTTTTTTTTTTTTTTGACAGGATGAAAATATATCATTAATAATAAGCCAAATGGCACATACAATGATAATTAAGATCTGAAAAATACAGATTTAGCAAATTGCAATAATTTTCACAATGGAACCAATTAATTTTAAGCATACTCGAGCACAGCTCCAACTCCACCGCTTCAAGCTTGACGCGAGTAGTATACTTCGATGTCTTTGCATCTTTCCAAGTAGAGACCTTCACAATCTGATTCTGTGATATAATTGTTCCCAGTGACGAATTGCTGAAAAAACCTAAACCCTTATGGATCCAGACCATCTTCCAAGTTATTGACACCATGAAAATAAGAAAACTCATACAAAGATGAGAAACAACCATCAAAAAGGGGGACAAAAACTCTCACAGATGGAGAGAACTGAACAGAAGAAAGCAATAAAGAAGATAATAACACTAAAAAAATACTAAAATCTAAGGAAAAGGGTCTAATTTCCGAAGAAATTAGACTATTTCCGGCCAAGGAGGCCAAGAAAATTAAAAACCCTAGAAAGAGAATTGGAGAGGGAGAGAGAAGAGGAAATGGCTAGGGTTTAGAAAACTTCGCCCATATAACTTGTACGTATCATCCCTTCTTCAATGAAGTACTGGATTCCAAGATTTTAAGATCTTATCTTAAACCCAAAGTTGCATAATATTTGAATAGAGCTTTTTTCAACTAACTAAGATAGAGAATCGAAAGAGCAAATTCGTTAAAAGCATATTCTTGGAACATTTGCATGTATGCGTGACAAGCACCCTTATACATGCTATGTGCTATGTCATTGTCCAATATTGGTCATTGCCTTGCCTCTTTCTTTATAAACAATGCTGATTTCTTCTTCTCTTGCAATTATTTTGGGTGGGAAGTGGTTAGCTGGGGAACTACTAGTTTAGTTAGGTATTCACCCCCGAAAACCCCACTTCGGATTTGAGCACTTATAACCAGAAAGTATGATACTCTTTTGTTGAACCTTATATATGTTGTGCACATGTGAGTTGTCCCACATTGGAGAAAGATGAGAGAAATTACCACAATATAAGCTATAGGAGCTACTCATACTATTGCCAATTGGTTTTAGTATGGAATAACCTCATTTGGGCTTGTATGTGGACCGAACTCTCCCTCCTCCGTTCTGGGTTGCCCAAGCCCATTTTCAGTCATATCAAATTTATCGAATCTTTAACATATGCCATATGCCACCATAGATCCTCAATATATGGATCATCATAATATATTATTTCATCAAAACAACCTTTGTAATAATTTGGTGCTTCACTCTTTCCCACATCCGTTATCATTTTTTTTATTTCTAAGGCTCAACCTATTCTATTAGAAAATTATACACTAAAATAAAATTCTATATAATATCTATTTTTAAATTTGAATAAATTGTACATTTTTGTTCTAATGTTTATGAGAAAATGATATATTAGATGTTTCTTACAATTATGTGACTCCGTAAGGAAAAGGTTTATCTGTTTCTTACAATTATGTGAAGTACTCCATAAGGAAAGGTCTATCTGTTTCTAAATATTCCATTCATATTTAACATTAATGTTTAGATCTTGTCATTTTCATTCTCACTTGCTTTCAATACATGTAAATAAAGCAAACAAAACTAAGAAATGACTTCGTCGAAGTATTTATGCAAGATAAATCTAGCCAATATTATTTTATATTATGATTTCACATATAGGAAGTATGATATAATATCATTGATATCTAGAGTTCATGCAAAATTAGTATCTTTTGAGTCTTTGACTATCAAAGTCATCTTTTGATATAGAATATTCCTCTTAGCAAATTATAACCTATTAATGTGAATCCCAATACGCAAAGAGCATACATTAAAAAAATTACCCCCCCTCCATCCCATAATATAAGTCCTGTTCCTTTTTGGGAGTCAACTTTTAAAATATTTGACCAAATATTCTTATTAATATATATAAAAAACATATTTATGTGGGACCTTGTTAGATTCGTCTTAATATGTACTTTCATAATATCAACTTTTTATATTTTTTATTAATACGGAAATGAAGATATCGAAGGTCAAAGGTACATCTTGGAGACTGCGCAAAAGTAAACATGACTTATATTATGGGACGGAGGGGGTAATATACAAAGAAGATAATAATGTTTTTAAAAGAGAGTGAGTATTATTTGAAACAAAAAGAATAACACCAACGTGCCCTAGGATAATAAATATCCTTGTTGAGAGAAAAATTAGAGAACAAAAGTGTACTTCTTTGAAATACGAAGATTGGAGGGAAACAATCTTATCCAAAATAAAACATAAAGAAAATAAAACTCCTTGCATGTATATGTAGACATTTGGGTATTATATACTCCCTCCACGGCTCCACCCCAAATTAATTGTGATTGTTTTTTTTTTGGATTATTGTCCAATAAATATGTCATATATCCTTTTTTGCTATTATTTTCTCTACTTTCACTTTTCTAATTTTTTGTGTCCCAATGGTTTGTGACAATTCATTTAGAATTTTTTGTACAAAGAGATACAAAGAAAAAGTTAAGACACCCTTCTCTTAAGGAAGACACCTAATAAATTAAGAAGAATAAACTGATTTAGTGTAGGCTCTGCACCAATAGTAACATCTAGCATTTAGAATAGAGACAATAATGATAGTAGGTTGCTTATTCTTCATCATAAAATACTGATTTCTCTTTCATATGATGATAATAATAATAATAATAAACCTCAATACATAGGCGGTAGCAACCACCAACTTGGCCCGTTCCCGGCTACTACAAAATGTGAGTAATTATGACACATTAATACAAGTTAGATTGGAAGGATTCTGAAAATGAATATATAAAGCCAGGTATAATATTTATTTTGTCCTTAGTACTCTAATTATTGCCTAGAAAGACAAGAGAAGGCTAGTCCCCTAAATTATAGGTATCCCACAAGTCTTGTAGCCCTACTTGAAGAAGGATACCATGGAAGTTATAGGTGATGCGTCCAATTTTATTGTCAGTTGTATGAGAAGCCAATTAAAAGAAAGGACAGAAAAAGAAAGAAAGAAAGACAGAAATCTGCGCGATTATGACGCTTTTGCTGTTCAGTAAGTTCTTATCACAAATGTTCAGCAGCAGTAGTAACATAAAATCATCATAACTCTCTTTCATCCCATTTTTGTTTTTCGTTTCTACCATAAGTTTGGCAGGCAATCTTACACTAAACTCATTAAAATTCATCCCTAACAATAACAATTAAGGATACCAAGCCGTATTTAAAGTTGTTCGTAGGAGTTTCACCTTAAGATCATTATTCAATTCCTATAATATTTTTTTTTTTTTGTTTTTTTTTTTTCTTGGCTTCTAAACCCGTGGTAAGATTTAATTTCCTCCGCCGCCGCACGGGACCACTCACCCAGAGGCCCAACAAGCCCCCAAACCCCTCCCCCCCCCAACCCCAACAATATTGAAATTTTGCTTCCACCAAGATTTGAACCTTGGTCTCCCATGTGGGAGATAGGAAGCCATACAATTCCTATAATATGACGCTCAAATAATTTGAGTATTTCGTTTATTATTAATCTTACTTCAAAGAATATGGCCTACAATCTTACTGTTATATAATACTTTATACAATACTCCAGGATTTTACATTATCTAACAGTTACTTATTACCAGAGTTTACCGTCTAGTAAAATTTTACTTCTTACTGTACAAGAAAAGTAATCATATAAGTCACAGTAAATCAATGAGTTTCGCCTATGCGCATACAAAAAATTGGCCTCATTTGCTTTCACTGTAAATGTTTTTTGTTTGGCTGTAAATTGTGTGTGTTGAGGAAAGGATAACATGCATGCATAGGTCCTGGAAGAGGGTGGTCCTCTATGCCCTGTAGAAAGTAGGGCCTTTTACTATAATTGTTTCCACTACTACTATTCACCCTTCACTTTCATTCAATTGAATGCCCTCAAACTACAATTCAGTATGGTCAATTCTCAAATCATCAGTACTGCCAGTGCCACTTATTCAGTGTCTCCTTTTAAATTATTGAACCGCTTATTAAATTTGTCTATGAAATTAATTCCTACAAATCTTAAGTTGGTATACTTCCAATCAACGGTCTCATGGTGTATATATATATATTGTAAGTATATGATGTCCATGGTCCTACATTGTACTATTAGTATATATGCCTTATTTAATGACCATATTATGTGGTTTTTAAAATGTTATAATGGCAGATTTGTTCCAAGGGTTCACAATCCCTTATCAGAGATATAGAGAAAAAGTATAATAAAGACAAAGACATTAATATTGTTGATATTCTTGTCTTTCTATAATATTAAATTTAATACCATTTTCTCGTCATCTCTCTAAAAAGGATCACCAATCCTCTAGATCCCACAAACATTTTCAGTATATATTCTTTCTATGGCGTGGTTTTCCAAATTAGGCTTTATTTTGGACCTAATCCATTTACGCAATATGGGAGCATTATGTAAACTTCCTTACTCTTAACCTAGTCCCACTATGTTATTTATGTTCCTCAAGTTCAATGAAAATTCCTCTCCTTTGCCTAGTATATGTTGATATCACATCTTTAGCGAATCACATAACATTTGTGTGTCTTTTATGGTAGTTAATGAATTCTCTAGAGAGAAAAAAGAAAAACAAATATCCTTAAACAATAATAATAGCTAGCATATTGTACCTTATTCTAGCATCTTGGTGGTATTTTCTACTTAGCATAGCACACTAGATCAAATCAAAATACTTCCTCCGTTTTAAAATATTTGACACGTTTATAGTAGTCATCAAAAATTACTACTATTAATTAAAAAGTCATCAATATAGTATGAAGGGAAATGATATAATACTATGCATAGTATTATATCATAATCATATTAGGAATTTATGACCAGGTTTTGACACGTTATGACATAATTTAGTATTACGTTTTGATTATGTCATAAATTCCTAAAATAATACGACTATAGGAAATGTTTTTAATGATTATAAATGTAACCTAACGGCTGCATATATCAAAACATCAAAATGGAGTAATAGGCTACATTTGACTCTCACCATCAAACTTCAGAAATATATTGGTATTAAGTCAATCTTTGCTCTCAATTTAAGCACATTACTTGCTCTTTTTAATGAATGCAACACATGTACGTTGTTCTGAGTAAACTTAGTCACTAGCTTTAATTGTGTACTGTTTGGATAAAACACTTTTTATACTAGGGTTTAGAATTAATTTATGGAAAAAATGGTTGTAAATAATGAAGTATATTGAAACAGGTATCAAACTGGTTCATAAATGCAAGAGTGAGGTTGTGGAAACCCATGATTGAAGAGATGTACCAACAAGAAGCCAAAGAAAGAGAAGAAGAGAGAGAAAGAGAAAGAGAAAGAGAAAGAGATAGAGATAGAGAAGGAAACCAAACGAGTAGCAGCACCAGCAACAGCTTTGCAACACAACAGCAACAACAAGAAGCAGCAGCAGCAAGTGCACAGAACCCAATATCTTCTGCTGTTGCTGTTGCTGTTGCTGTTGCTGCCTCAACCTCAACCTCTGTGTTGTCAGAAGGCAAAAGATCCGCTGATACAATGACACCACCACTCGTGGGCCCACCACCTGACCGTGACACTTCAATCCTTGATTTCAATAGACAACACCACCACCACCCGCCACCGCCTCCTCACTCGCTCGCCGTCCCGCCTAGTGGGTCCCAGGATTTCTTAGATGACACGTGTCACTTTAGCCCTGACAATGTGGGGCCTACAACTATGATAAGGTTTGGAACTACAACTGGTGACGTGTCCCTTACATTAGGGCTCCGTCATGCCGGGAATGCCCCGGAGAAAGGTGCTGTTTTTTCTGTTAGGGACTTTGGGAGCCGCTAATATTATATTATGTACCTTTTTATTTTTATTTTTATTTTTATACTATTCTTTTTGTTACCCAAAAAAAATTATATATATGCGGGAAAGACGTACGAATTCGAAAAATAATGTCTTCCTAGCTTAAAACAAAAGGAAAAGGGGGAAGTGAAAAAGGATATAAAGTGGTGTGAGCCTTGAGGGACGTAGCTAAGTAAGCTAGCTAGCTAGGTTGGTCCATTATTTTTTTTAAAGAATTGTTGAAAATTGTATAGTAGAAGATCAAGCTCTTTTGTTCTTTTTGTTTTTCATATTTGTTTTTTTTGTGGTGGGGGGGGGAGGGGGGTGCTAGTTAATTATGTATTGATTTTGCTACTGATTAATAAGCAACAACATAGTAAGAGAAAGGAGGAAGAGGACCAAGAAGTGATGAGTAGTATAGCAATATATATATATATCATGATGTGGCTAGCTACTCATAGTTATAATTTATGACATATGATATGAAGTTTTATGTTGTTGACATTAAAAAAGGGCATTTTTTTTTATCTTTTATTAGTCAAAAATTAACAATCTAGTTATAGCTAGGGGCCTAGCTATATACTATGTTAGTATGATTCAAGTGGGAGTGGTTATATATAGATGAATGATTGGAATGATGGATTGGCAGATTGGAGACATTTTGAGAGAGGATTCCACTTTCGTGTGCCCTAAATCCTAATGTATGAAAACCCATTAGTAGAATAACTGTGTGAGATCAACTTATTTTATACAAATATATTAAAAGGCGTGTCTGACAACGTCTGCACGCCACGTAGCACCTCTACTCCACTAGAAATCTAGAATTGTCCAATATGTACATATGTCATGTCATTTGTCAACTAACAAAACTAAATTGGCTTGTAACAAGATTTGAACTCATGACATCTTGCTATTACATAGGAAGATACCTATCTCAACCAACTTTTAATCATGCTTTAAATGTCCATATTATTATATTTGTACCTTTTAAATGTTGTGTTTTTTTTATTATATTCCAATGCGAATGGAAAAAAATACATATCAAGTTCGGAAAAGATACCACTCGGGGCAACGCCCAGGCCCAAATACTAGTTATAATTAATTGTCATGTCATATTGTGGAGTCCATGTGTAACATCAATTGCACTATTAGATTATTTCAATCAACTTTCTAAGTATATACTTCTTACGTTACACATAAGATATTAGTGATGTATATTTGTGACAAATTGACAATATTAATTACTGTATCACAAATTCTTGAGTGTAACGGTTACACCATAATTTATGGTGTAATAAACCACAAATCAACGCTTCTTTTGTAAATAAAACTTAAATGACATGAAATAAATGACATAACATTCATGTCATTATTTGTATATGATAGAGAATATATTTAGGATAATATTTTCTCATCGGATTAGGATATATTTGCATAGTCTTATCATTATATAGTTAGGATTCCTAACATGGTTAGAATTATTATTTTGTAAACACTATATATTGATTAATGGAATTACTCCAAAATTACGGAGTTTTGCACAATCTAACATGGTATCAAGAGCGTAGGTTAGTTATCCTCACTCCCAAAATTTGTCCGGCACCCTTGGACCTCACGTCCACGTTTCCTCCACACACAAATTTTTCATTTTCTTACTGCTTCCCTCGACCTCTCGTCAAATATTGGTTGCAGTGACTTTGTGTTGCCGGCATATTATTAAATTCTACTTCCCAAATTCTAGTGCTGAAATCTACACTTGTTTATTTTTTTCCAGCAACTTTGCTTTCTCCTTGTGTCAGAATTAATCACTAACCTTAATCTACTTCCGGCCATGACAAAAGATTCCGAAGACCAAGCCTCGCCTTCCACACCTTCCGCACCTACATCATCTTCCACATTTCACCCCGCCCAGGCCGTGAGTAATATCAAGAATGAAATCCCCATAATTCTTGATCGCGAGAAAGCTCAATATTCTAATTGGGTTGAATTATTTGAGATTCATTGCCATGCTTGTGATGTTTTAGACCACATTTGTTTCGGGTGTGAAACGGTGGCCGTCAAGGGATGACGGTCAATAATGGATGGACAAGGCTTGGCGACGTCAGGTATGCCGGTGTCTAGTAATTTGGATTGTCGGGAGGCCTGCACAATAGACAAAGATGACTGACCTCGGGGGGTTGCCGAGGAAACCCACTCCGATGCCTAAGTCAGACAAGGTACGTGGAATAAGTACAGATAAAGGGGGTAGGTGAACAGTCCAAAAAACGTACCTCGGAGTCAGTGCAGGTGGGCTATTTATAGTATGATATTAGTAGGTCGATTCCCACACTGGGAATCTAGGCTTTACACGTGTACTAAATAATCAGACTCGTACACGTATACGTCACTTCTCAAGCATGATGTCAGACCGACAGCCTGAGAGATATTTGTCAGGCCGCCAAGCATAACTTTGTCAACTATGTTGGTCATACCCTTTAGGCGGAGTCTGGGTCATGCGCGGCAAAATACTTGCCGGCTTATACTTGTCTACCGACAAGTATGAGGGAGCTTGTTGGCTCCCGTACAACTAGCCCCCCAAAGTGATGGCGGCCAGCCGTCATTACTTTACCGAGATTCTGCCAGACTTTTTCGTTCAAAAAGTGGTGCTGCAATTTCACGTGGGTCATGCCACGCGTCTTAATCTTGCTCGCGGCGGTTGAGGGTATACATAATCCGGGGCCGTTCATTGCTTGCTTTAATTAGCACGGTTATTTCTCTTTCCTCTTCATTTCTCTTCTTCTCCAAACGACTCTTCCCCCTCTCCGGTAAATTTTCTCCCTCCTCTCACTTAACATTTTCACTCTTGTCTTCGAAATTTTAGGTTCGCTTTCTTCCTCCCCCATTTGCATTTTTGTGTTTCTATCAACATTTTACTGACCGGGTTTATTTTGGTGAATTCCGGTTTTTGTTTTCGTGAGGGCTCGAGAGGAAATTTCGCTCATCTTTCGAGTTAGGGTTCTTTCTCTTTCAAGGTAAAGCTTCAAACTTTCTTCAAGTTTTCATCTTCTTAGGCTCTGTTTCGCTTTTTCACTAGTGGAAAAAGTTCTTTTCTTACTTGTCAAATGCTTTGGTTGTTTCACAAACGGAGCATTTGGTGAGTTCCTTTAATATTTTAATATAAAAAATTCACAAATGCTCCGTTTGGCCGAGCATTTGTTATTCCCGCCTACTTTTTTCACTCGCTTCCCTCCTCTCCTCGATTCTACTTCTTGCTCTCCCCCTTTTGATTTTTCTCTTGCTCTCTCGCATTGACACACACTCTCTTCCATTCCATCAAACCGGTTCCCTTTCTCTCTCTTACCTCTCCACTCTCGATCTCTATATCTACCCTCCATCACTCTCGATATCTCTCACTACTCTCATTTGGTCGCTTCTGCTCTGCTCCGGTGCTAGATCCGTGCAATTTAGGACGTGAAGCCCTAGAATCTATGGTTCTAGGGTTCAATTCACGGCTCGTCTTTGAATTTTAGGGCTTGATTTGGAAATAAGGTAGACTTGGGGGTTTCTCTCACTCAACCACCGTCCTCTCTTTTTACTCCTCTCACTCAATACGACAATTTGGATTGTTGATCGAAACCGGAGCCAGGAAGGCTGCTACGGTGGTTCTTGTATTCGATACAACAGAGTAACTTTTCGTCTCTTTACATTGGTATATTGAAATTTCATTTATCATGTTTCGATTCACTGACTTAGGGTTAAGATTGCATTTCTAGGTTAAAATTAGGGATATAAGATTGCGTATATGGTCTGAATTTTTAGAGATGTAGATAAATATTCCAAATAAGCTCATCTTGTATGGTCTGAATTTTTCGTGGTCTGGTATGAAATTCTCTGATCTGATCAAGTCTGGTATGATTCACTGATTCCAACAAGAGTAAAGTAATAAGTTCGTGATATAAAGTGTAGAGAACGTAGTTTAATTCATCGCAAACATGAAATTCTGATCTATATTACTTTGTCAAGGTTAGGGATGATATGGTGAATGTTGCTTGAAGTGCCTTATCCATATAGATGAAATTATCTCCTTTTTTCCTCATCTCGGAAAAGAAATATTCTAACTTTTCAAAATTAGTGAGGAATTATGTATGGTCTTGCAGTATTGGATTTGGAGATATTGAGGGTAGAGTTTCTTCAGGTTGTTCTGATTTATGTCTTACAAGTTGTATTAGTTGCCAAGATCCTGCAGGCACTAATCTGACCTCTAAAACCAAAGTTGATGGGCAAAACCTGTTATTGAGGATGGGCACATTAGAAATGCTTTTTTTTGGGTGGGAACAAAGAGTTCATTGCAAGAGTGATTTTTGAGTGAAGAAAGAAGAGAGATTTCAGTGGACTACATTTTTTTAAAAAAAATGCATTCTGTTAAGAGAAGAACATGCATTATTGAAATAGCATTCGTTATCGTGAACCACTTGGCTAGGGGGCACCATCACAATTTCGGACGGTGAATCGTCATATATCTCTTCGGAAGTGGATGAATCTAGTTCATCTGAAATGGTGCCACACTTGCATAAAGCAAAATGTGATTCTTTCAATCTCAAACATTTCATTTCTCTCCTTTTACTACATTTTTAAACGAGCACTTGACCTTTTTTCCTCTAGTGCGTGGTTCAATCATGCCCTGATCTTATTGACTAAATAAGGCACTGATTCCTTCATGAATGTGTCCTGTCGAAACACACAAGTATCATAATCAGGTATTCTTGTAGCTTTCTTAACTTTTGCTTATAACTTTTTAGTTTTATTTGCTAGCTGAAGGAGAATATAGCCATATATGCAGCAGTGTCTGTAATAAAATATGTTAATCATCATCATCTTGATATTAGGACTTTGAGACTTTTCCTTCTCCACGAAAAGAGGAATGTATGGCATAACCTTTACCTTGAAAACTCTCTTTTTTAATATATATGTACTTCACTTGTCTTTTTTAAGATCATAACTTGAGAGTGTTGTTTCTTTTGTCCTTGGGTCGAGATCTATCCTCTAGACGGTGGAATGTGAAGCTATTTCTCAAAAGGAGATGCTTAAGAAATTGTGTTTTATGTCTATACGTGTGAGCTGGGATTTCGAGATGCGATCCTTTACCTAATATCTCGAACCGGTGATCTAATTATTCTTTTTTCTTCAATATCCTCTTCATTTTATACATTGAGTTCAAATGCGTACTAGTTTGTTCATCATATGCAAGTTCATGAATCGGTTACGGTTTCTACTTCCCCACCAGGTGATATATGGTTATATCCCAACTCTTAGTTAAAGGGTTTATGATCCGCGAAATTATGATCTTGCACTTGTAGTAGATATATTCCGGGTGCATGTCTTGCCTTTTTCTTTGTTGGTTGCAATCTTCCATTTTGGACCATGGCCGATTCTTGATTATCTTATCTCTTTTGTTATGTATGCTACGCTTGTTTACCACTTGGCATGATTTACTAATTGTTCGTACATTACATTATGTCCTACTGCATGACAGTTGAACGATTCTCTCTTGGAGTCGAAATCCAACGGCTTCCCTTGCGGTAGCCATGGTTAGTGTCTATAACTCCTTAAGAAAGTTTTTTGATATTTTCTCATAACTCAAGAACAGCGACTAACGTCCTCCATTGGAATAAATAGAAACAAAGTAACACCTGAATAGAGTACAAACTTCTTCTTGTTTTTTTGTTTTCTTTGTGTGTGTGTGTGTGCGAAGTGGTCGATGATATGTGTCTTAGAAGTACTTTATAGAGCATGAATATGTACCGAGAATTTATTATTGTCAAAAATAAGCCAACCTTTGGCCGATCCGCTTAAAATAAGTAAGGCTTTTGATTAACTCGGAATAAGCAAAGCTTAGTGGGCTATCCGCTTTAACGAGTGCAACGAGTAAACAACCCGTTATTATTGTAGGTAATATGTCCACGTGTCTTTTTATGATTGGTTTAAATTTCTAATTTTAATTTTATTCTAAAGTATTAACTAAAAAAACTAAAAGAAATCAACGACTTTCCTTCCTCTTCTCACTCCCCACTACTCCCCTTCCTCTTCCCACGAGCCTCCCACTCTGACCCACCACCACCCGAAATAGACCATCCTTTGGCCTTCCCTTTCCACATCCCGGGCAGCGACCCTACGAAATGCACCATTTTTTTTTTCATCGATCCTCCTCGCCTCTCACACCATTATCGATGTCGAGGAATCCCGCGTACGCAAGCCGAGCCTCGTCTCGCGTGATATCTCCTGCGCATTGAGGATGAGGTTGTGGATTAGAGCGAGGCTATAGGAGGAGAATAGCGGCGTTTTTTAGTGAGAGGAGAGAGTAAGGTGGCGGCGGAAAGAAGTGAAGAAGCCATTGATGGAATTTTGAGCTTTCTCTCTCTAAAGGGAAAAAGGGTTGTGTTCTCTCTCTCACCTTCGTGTTTTTTCTTGTGGTGGCGGGGGGTGGGGTGGTGGAAGGGGAGGCTGCGGGTTCTTGCGGGTGAGTTTCGATGGGTGTTAGTGGGGGCTAGGGTGGGGGTCGGTGTTGGGTTCGGTGGGGAGGAGGAAGAAAGAGATCTTTGAGCGTGGTGGGGGCTAAGGTGTAGGATAAGATGGGGCAGGCATGTTGGGTTGGGGTGGGGAGCTACGGTGGTGCGGAAGTGGTGGAGTGAGAAGGATGGAGGAGGGGAGAAAAAGATTTGGGACAAGTAGAGTGATCGATCAAGAAAAAAGAAAATAAAAAATAATGAAATAATTACCTGTTGTTTAGGTCAGTGGTCATCTAATCTCATTAAAAGCGTATAGCCCAAGAAGCTTTGCTTATTATGAGTTAATCAAAAGTATGACTTATTTTAAGCAGATCGTCCAAAGGTTAACTTATTATGTGACAATTTTTCCAATTTATTTTGGTCTTTTATAACCTTGCGCTATAAGTACATAATGTTTCCAAATTTCCAATCAGAGTTTGAATAAGTACATAATGTTTCCAGTCAAAGTTTGCATAAGTACAAAATGGTGTGCAAGAACATATATCACTCGTATGGTAAACGGTGATAAATGGTGGTAAATGATAATGAGTTTGTATATTAAGACAATGCAACTCTTTTTTTATGGGAGATATGTTTATTACCATCCGTTACCATGTTATAGATGGTATTGACGGAAAGTTATGAAGAAAAACACATACATTCCTTGGCAATGTTAGAAGCCGATAATCTTTTAGTTTGTTTCTATTGTAATGGTAATGAAGTTCCTTGTTGTGGTTCACCCGATCATGATTCATACATCCCGTTCGCCTAGGTCTCTTTGCCATATATGTTGCTTGATGGCATTGTAGATTTGTGCTTTAAGAAGAATAGAGTTTCATATTATAAAAGCAGGTATTGTTGCGTCTCTATTCCTGTAGTACAGCTGGTATCGTTTTGTGAAATATGTCTTAATTGACACTTTATAGCTTAATGCTTAAGTTAATAGCCATAGTATGTTACCTGTTTGGAATGAGTGATAAGTGTGGACAAATGAGTATACTATTGATTTCACTTGAAGTATTTGTCAAAATGAGATGAATTCGACTAACATGATCCCACATTCCGCCTAACTAGTTATAATTTTTTCACCTTTTCCATGGGCAACAATTTTTAGTTGAACTTTTTCTTTTTGCGAATCTCTAAGTCGTGATTTTTTAATGTTATGAAAGGAATTGAATCAAATGGTTCATACGTTTTAAAATAGCCAATTTGGATGTATTTAGGGGAAGCTTAGTAGCTTACGAGAACATAGAGAATGCAAATTTCAAAGCGAGTCTTTCTCCACTTTATGATCTTAATATTGTAATTTCGTTATCCGAAGTTTTTTATTGCCAACCTAGTCATTCTATTCATGTATATGTGCCTATACTATACAGCGGAGCGATATCACACTGGTTAGGTCCCGGACACGGTTGCATCGGCAGCTTATCATCCGGTCAAGTCCCTATGCGGTTGCAAAGTTATGATTCTCGTTGGCAAGCTTACAGAGTTGTTTCGAGCGGCATTTAGCACAAAATCAGCAACAGAATCGGACTCCTCTGTTGGTTCCCTCTCATATAGGCATCCGATGCGGTGTTTGCCTCCACAACAGTTTCCCGAGAGATACTCGAAACAATTGGTCGCTATTATTGTCATGGATGCAAACACATGTGCTCGAGGCCGACGAGTTATATGTATTATCAAAGTTATAGACCACATGTGAGTTATGCATGCCATTCCTTGTTGTTCCATATTACTAAAAACTCGCATTTGTGTTTGAGTTTTTACCTTGAGTTTTACATTTGTATTTCAATATGAACGTATCATTCTTGATTCCTCGCTTGAAAATATTGACTCGTAATGGTGGTCGTCAAGATTATGGGATTGATTCTTGGAAGTGTGATATTTGCGAGATCAAATTCGGGCATGAAGCGGCTCGGGCATTTGTTTTGCTTCATGAGTTCATGCACGCATACCTGAGACGGTTTTGGAACATACGGATTGATTCCGCCGCTTTCTCTGCTCACTAATCAATGGATGTTCTGTATCTCTTCCGTCCCTTTTATCTCTTTCATTCTTTTGTTCTTAATAAAAGTCTGCCTTTTCCTTTATTATTAATATGTCTATTTCATGAATTCATTTAAAGTTTAACCTTTTTTTGGTCCTTGAATTTTAAATCAAAGTTGGGGTTTGTTAGTTTGCTTGTACCTGGAAAATTAATGAATAAATTGTTGGAATTATTGAACTATTATCATGGCATGAATTGTGTCCTTTTTTTTCCCCGAGTTGTGTAGGATAAAATTACACCCATGTATTGAAAAAAGTATTACGAAACGATTGTAGTTTCATATCGTTTCTTGCAATATTTTTTGTTTTTATGTTCATTTTGCTTGCGAAACTTTCATGTTTCGCCATTCTTGCTAGACTTTCATGTTTCCCCTTTAAAATGAAGGATATTTTAAAAAACTTAAAAGGATTGAAAGCACTCAACTCTGTCTCACCTAGCTTTCTTGACAGCTCGACAACGGAAGCAAGGAGAGAGTAAAGGTGAGTGCAAGCATGGTAGTTTGAACAATGAAGCCAGACATGTGAATATTTGGTTTCTACTACATGCATGTTCTCATATGACCCTAGCTAATTTTATTTCTCATATCTAATTGTCTATCTCCAACCCTTAATTTTATATCCTTCTTATGTATGTTCTTTTGATTCTTATAAGAGTATAAGTAGTCCCTAACTTATGTGGGGTATGAGTTGTATGTATGCTGGCATGATAGGGGCTGCCACTAAAAGGTACTAGTACATGAGTACCTGACTTATATGTAGAACTTATTACTCCTTATTGGTGTAGTGTTGGTGTACAGCTTGCTGAAGCTATACAATTTTTTTTTAAATAAAAAAACTAGCAAATGCTCCGGTGGTTAAGAAAAAACCGGAGCATTTGTGATACAAATGCTCCGGTTTTTTCTTAACAACCGGAGCATTTGACAATCAAATGCTCCGGTTTTTAAAACAACCGGAGCATTTGAGGCACTTAATGCTCCGGTTGAAAACGGAGCATTTGTAAAATGCTCAAATGCTCGTATGGCGTCTGCTACGGGTCAAATACGGAGCATTTGTGGGCTTTTTAACCGGAGCATTTGATGTTTTTTCCACTAGTGTTTCTTTCCGAAATTTCCCTTTCTAGAGTGTAAACATGTCTAGTGTATCTGAGGATAGTCAAAATGAACCGGAGGATTACACTCGGGCTCTCTTTGGGTCCGACCTAGAGTCTCCGGAAGTTTCCTCGAAGGAAACTCCCACCTGTTTAGAGGTCGGTGGTGGCGACCCTTCTGCCCCGAGGACGGTGGTAGTCGGCCTGCCTCTACCGTTCTTTCAGAGTCGCGCACTTTTTCGGTGACGCGTGAGGAAGTGCGACAAGGTCTGTCGAATATCCGGGCTGGGGATATAAAGGGGAAACGCCCAGCAGAAACGCACATTTCTCCCGAGATACTTAAAAGATTTCGCCACGATTGGCGGAGTTGATTCCCCTACGCCGTCGACGCCCTACGCGACGCGGTGGAGATTGAGCCCATTAGTCGAGAGTATTGGTTGGCGACTGATGAGCAAGCTATTTACGAATATGGTACCAATTTAGGAAGGGCGGAAGTTACTCTGACGGTCCCTCCTCCGAGTAAGGATGATACCGGCATCTCTCATGAACCGACTGACTGGGATGATGCTCTGAGTAGGGGCAAGTTATGCCGGGAGGAGAGATATCGGTGGAGGAAGCTTGGCGGCCGATCCAGGCCGCTACCAATCATGTGTTAAGACGGGCCGAACCTCCGGGATTATGTTGATCTAAGTTCGTCTCACTTCGAGAAGACGCCTTTGGAAAAGGCTAAAGATAGATCGGCCACTCGAGTTCCGAGAGTTTGGAAGTAGGGCCCACGGGCTACTAGTTCGGTAGTCGGGGATGATGATGGCGAAGATGGTGACGATGAGAGGCAAAGTGGGAGTGATGACGATGATGATGATGATGTTGGTCTGGAGGAGGAATATTTACCGGAAGGTAAGTGTGAGGATCCTATGAAGATGAAACCCGAAGCTTCTTGGTTGAGAGATGCTCAGAAGTATGACTACTGTTCCGCCGCTGCTAAGCTATACAAGTTGCTGGTCGAATATGAGCTGATTTTACCGGGTCCTGATGATGTTGTTATTCGGCCCCCTGAAGGATGTGTGGGGGTGTACAACTATCATTTAGAGTTTGGGTTGCGCTTCCCTATGGACCGGCATTTCACGGACCTACTTGTCAGCTTCAACGTTTGTCTTGCCCAGCTCACTCCTTTGGCCATTCGTCATCTTATCAGTTATATATGGACTTGCAGGTTTTATAACTTTCCTTTGACTTTTAATTTGTTCAAACATCTTCACAACCTGAAGCGTGATGGATCGAATCATGGTGCTAAGGCGGACGATGCTGAGGTCGGCAAGAACAAAGGGTGGTATTCTTTGTATACTACCCGGGGTAAGCTAACTGTCTTTCCTCGCATGACCTCCTTGAAAGGTTGGCGGCAGAGATGGTTTTGGCTGCGAGTTCCTGAGTCATATCCTTTGAGTCGTTGGTTTACCAAACCTCGACGTAACTTGGAGCATATCGATATTGCCCCCTTGAGTGAGAGGGAACAGAGAGCTTTTTCCCATTTTGATACGGTACCTCCCCCTGCCGGCAAGAAAGGGAGGCCCTTACCGAAAGTTTGGTTGCCGCACCCTCGGTATGTTTTGGGGAATATTCCTCTGTCTGCCACTGGGATGTGCCGTACTCATCCATCCGGTAAGGATGGTAAGGACCGACATTGTTTTTCTTTTTTTTTTCTTTTTTTTTTTGATTTGTTTTGTGTACTTTTTCGCCTTTAAAAGCTTTGGATCGCAAGTGCTTATGCGTGAACCGGCGTTGGGTCCCCACCACCACTATGCTCGAGATACCGCCACCCGAGAAGGAAGGCGAGTCCATTGCTGCCTTTGCCAAGGCACAACATGCCGGCCAATCCGGTGCCAAAAAGGATAGCAAATCCTCTTCTCGCCGACAAGCACCTAGGAAGGATGCCGCCGGCAAGATCTCTGGTGTTTTGCCAGTCGTGAGGGGTGGCTTGACTTAGAAGGGGGACAGTAGGGCTCAGGCTGAAAGCCGCCGCCAAGTTTCTGATACGACACTTTCTCCCATGGAGATTGTTAAGCCTGTTAATGCTGATTCGCTGCTGAGCATTTACGGTTCCTCTTATGACAACAAAAGGAAATTGTCTACTTCTTTGTCGACATGAAGTTCTTTGAAATCGTCTCTCGCCCGTAGCGTCCTTCCTTACTGTTGAAGAGAAGGATGAGATTCTTTCCAAGATTCCTCCCGGCATATCGTTGAAAGGTGGTAACTTCATTGAACTGAGCAGATAATAATTCCTCCCGGCCATCCTTTTTTCAAACATGATGGCGTTCCAGCTCAGCCAGTTAGCAATTGGCAGCCTGTGATGGATGTCGAGACCAATGAGTCTCTTCAGTTTGACTTTCCTGAACTTGGCGGCAACCTGGGTTGGCGAATTTTGCAGAATTTGCAGCTTCCCCTTGACAGGCCTGTGGAGGTTGTTCATACTCCTGCTGCCGTTACTTCTCATAAATTCATGGAGGTTTTCTCTTTCCTTTTTTGTTAGCTCGTTTTTTTTTTATCCGACCCCTTGAAATCCTTTGTTTTTAGGCCGCCAACGCCTTGGCAACTTTTGCCGTCTTACCAACCTGGTGTGCGAACGAAGGATGCTTTGGCTGATGTTTGCGCACACACTCAGCGTCGATTAGGGCCCAAGGCAAGGCCCAAGGAGGATTATAAGCAAAAGCTTGATGCTGCCTGGAAAGAGAAGGTTAAGAAAGAGGCGGAGAAGTTTAAGAAGGAACAGGCCAAAAACGTCGAGTTGACCGCCAAACTTACAGCCGCTGAAGAGGAGCTTGCTAATGCTAAGCAAACAGCCATTAAAGAATATCGAGACTCTGACGAATTTGTCAATTTTCTCATTCAACGTCATGCCGGTGGGTGGACTGCGACTATGCTGCCTGTGTTTTGCGAGAGCATCTCGATTTTGATTGGGAATTTGTTGAGGGCGCCTATGGTTCCGCAAACATAAGCGGCCTTTGCCCGAGGAGAAGGAGCTCGTTCGTCGAGTTCCATGTTTGTAACACCTGACCCGCGTTATGATATGGAGATTGAAGAAGAGGGTGAGGTCCACTCCAAGAATGATCGGATGTTAGGCGATAATGTTGCTCTTGACGGCAATAGGAGTTTTGACCGGTTTTCACCGCTTCTTCTCTGTTTCTTGAAATAGCCTCTAGACTCCGGTGTCCAATATGCCTTGAAACTCCGGTGGTTTTTGTTTAAGTCGGCGAACTTTTGTTCTTATGTATGGATATATATTTTTATTTCTATTTTGTCGTTTTGGCAAATTATCATTTTAATGACTCGGTGATGCCGCCACGTAATGATATGTTTTTTAGCCATTTTATCTTTGCACGAGCTTTTTGTTAATGATAAGTTGTCGGGTTTCGGTAATTTATTTGTGCCTTATAGATAAGCTTCTAGTTGTTTCGTAAAGTGCTGTGTTAGCAACCATAGGCACTTGCTATGGCTTTTTCTTTCTTGTTGAAGATGTATGATTAGGAATCATATACACCTCTAAGTGTTAGTTGGTAACCATATACACTTTGTAGAGAGCCCGAGAGGATACTTGGCGGTAAGATCTTGCCTTGTAAGTGGTCGGCCTTCTTTTTTCATTACTATGTGCTAGCCCCCTTGTTGGTGGTGGACTTAGACACTTTTGCTGACCTATTTTAGGAAACTAAGATAAAAATCCTAGATACATCATCTTCATTCTTGGACAAAATATTTCTTAAGTACATTTGCGTTCTGCTATTGGCCATTATCTTGCCGTCCATCTTGCTTAGCTTATAAGCGCCCGGTACTATCTCTTCTTGTATGACATATGGGCCTTCCCAATTTGCGGTGAGCTTTCCCTCGACGATGGGCTTTGCTTAGGTTGCGCTGTTCTTCTTAGGACAAGGTCGCCGACCTTGAGAGGCCGATGGTTTACTCGCTTGTTGTAGGCTCTTTTCATTCTCGTCTTTCGAGGCCGCCACTTTACTTCGCCGCAACCCGACTTCCCAGAAAATCCAAAGCTTCCTTTTGCAGTTGGCCATTGCTCTCTGCTCTTCAAAGTTCTTTACTCTAAAGTTCGGCAAACCCACTTCTACGGGGAGGACAAAGATCTATCCCAAATGTCAATCCGAATGGACTTTCTCCCGTTGATTCTTTTTCGTACCGTCCCGTTTGCCCACGGCAGCTCTCGGTATCTTTTCGGCCCATAACCCTTTTAGATCATCAAGCTTCTTTTTCGGTGCATTGAGGATTTGTTTGTTGGTTGCTTACGCTTGGCCATTACTCGGGGGTGGCATACCGAAGAGTAAGCAAATTTAACTAAGTCCGCCAGGTATTTTTTTGTACCCGCTTACGGCCAACCGAACGCCATGGTCAAATACAATGGCGGTAGGGATGCCGAACCCGGTGATGATGTTATGCCGATGAACTTTATGACTTCTTTGAGCCTTGATCATAGCGGTGGGCTCGCTTCTACCCATTTCGTAAAATAGTCGATGCCGACAATTAGGAATTTCCTTCCGCCGGTTCTTTGTAGTAAATGGCCCCTGTATCGTCCATTCCCCATTGTGCAAATGGTATAGGGCATATAATTGCCGCAAGTCATTTCATTTGCAGTAAGTGATGATTGGTGCGAACTTTTGACACTTGTCACACTTCTTCACGTATTCTGTTCATCCGCTCACCATAGTTGGCCGTAGAATCTGCTCCGAGAGCTTTATGAGCCAATGTTACGCCGCCAACATGGTTCCCACAAATTCCTTCATGGATTTCTTCCAAAATCTTTATTGCTCATGCGCCGTGACACATTTGAGCAATGGCAAAGAGAACCCCTTCTTGAACAGGTTCCCCTTGATAAATGATGAACCAGTGACACCTCTTTTAACCTTGATTGTCGTTTTCTTCTCTTAAGAACTTTCCGATTAGTTTGAACTTGACTATGTCGAGTACCACTCCTCCTCGGGTAGTGATTACTACTGGCCGACATCTTTTTCTCAATACTTTTTCCTTCAACACCCTCTACCATGACAATTCTTTCAATGTCGATCAATGACGAGCTCGCCAATTTGGACAGGGGCATCGGGTTGTTTTCTCGCCTGGGGATGATTTTTATCTCAAAACTTTGCGCAACATGTGAAGTCATCTCTTTTTACCATCTCAAGATACTTTATCATTCCTTGGTTCTCTAGCTTCATACTCCCCTTTTTATCCGACTGTCGACAAGTTGAGTGCCTGTGACAAGTGAACTTTCTTGGCATCGGCCGGCAAACATAACCGTAGGCCCGCCAAAGCTGCTTCATATTACGCGCTCGTTATTTGAAGCTTTGAATGAAAATCCGATAGCGTACTCAAATCACGTGCCCCCTGCAGCGACGTCATTATTATGCTTCTACGCTCGACCCGTGTTGAAGCGGATGAGCCGTCAATCGACACTTTCCAAGTACCCGTTTTCTTCTACTTTTCTTCGTATGTCGCTTCCACGATGAAGTGCGGCCGAGCTTGGGCTTTTATTGCCGATCTCGGGCTTGAATTCTAACTCAAATTCGACAACTCAATGGCCCATTTCAACAACCCGCCTGGAAGATTTTAGCTTGTGCAAGGCCTTCTCAGCGGGTGGTTTGTCAAGATCCATACCGAGTGTGCATCGAAGTATGGTCTTAATTTCCTTGCCTCCACCAATACCGCATAGGCTAGCTTCTCAATGAGTTGATATCTCTGTTCTCGCTAGGGTTGAGGACATGATCGATGAAGTGGGCAGACATTTGCTCCTTGCCTTTCTCCACAAGAAGCACCGCCGCTATTGTTCTTGGTGTGGCCGATACGTACACCGTAGTTTATCTTGTGGCAATGGCCCTGCAATAGTGGGCAACTTGCTCAAATGTTCTTTTTACCATGGTGAAAGCTTTTGCCCGGCTCTTCTCCCCATTCAAATTCTTTGTTTCCCCTCAGGATCTTGAAGAAAGGCGGGGCTCTTTATCGGCGACTTTGAGATAAACCTTGGTTAATGCCGTCATCCTTCCAAGTTAATCTCTGGATATCCTTTACACTTCAGGCTCGCAATCCACCACGGCCTTTACCTTGTCGGGGTTAGCGTCAAATTCCTCTTTCGCTAACCAGGAAGCCTAAAAACTTGCCGGACTTAACACCGAATACACACTTCTTTGGGTTTAACTTCATGCGGAAACGCCTCAATGTTCCAAACATCTCCCCGTAAATCTTTTAGGTGATCTTTCTCTCGTCTTGCTTTTCACTATGGAGTCATCGACATATACCTCTACATTTCTCCCCTTCGAGCCTCAAACACCTTATCAACTTTTTGGTATGTCGCCCCCTGCGTTTTTCGAAAAGGCATGGCCTTGTAGCGAGGATCACGCCAGCATTCGTGACAAATGTCGTCTTCTTCCCCGTCCCCTTCGAACAAGCTTATCTCGATGATAACCCGAGTAAGCATCCATGAAGCTCAACATGGCGTGCCCACTTAGTTGAGTCGACAAGCCGATCAATTCTCAGCAGGGTAGCAATCTTTTGGACAAGCCTTGTTGAGATCCGAAAAGTCTACGCACATTCTCCATTGTCAGCTTGCCTTCTTGACCATGACCACATTGGCAACCATGTCGGTGTCGCATGGTTCAATGAAATCGGCCGCCGGTAATTTATCGATTTCTTCCTTAATGGCCTTATTCTTCTCTCGAGAAGGTTCTCTTCTTCTGCTTGACGGTCTCACTTGCGTCATCTACATTCGAAGGTGTACCATTACTTTTGGGTCTATGCCCGCATCTCATCAAGTGGAGAATGCAAACACATCCGCATTTTTCCTGAAAGCAGAGTAATTAAATTCACTTTTACATCTTGGTCCATGTCTAAGCACCACACCTTGACGGTCCCTCTCTTTGCTGGCCGTCTATCGGTTCAATTTCTTCGCCCGCCTCCCGGGACGACATGCTTCGACCAGTCCGGATCGTAGTTCATCACTAGTTATCTTCTTGCTATAGCGGTATCTGTAGCCGCAATGCTCGTTGGTAGTACCTCCGCCAAGATTTTCCTCCGATCTTCTTTGCATCGTACCCCTCAATCATAGTATGATAGCAAGATCTTGCGGATTCCCGACCGCCTTTCAACCTCTCGGGTTGTCCGAGTTGGACACATACACCATGGTTAGATGATAAGTTGACACCACCTGCTCGTGCGTCATGAATTAATGGACGCCCAATGATGGCGTTGAAGGCCTGCCGGGACGTCGACCCACCAGAACTCTACCATCAAATCTCTTGCCTTCTCTTCATGACCAATCTTGACCTAAGCAGCTTTATGGCTCCCTTTTGGTATGACGGAGGCTCCGGTAAAGCCCGTCACGGGGTAGTTTACTCCTTTTAGATGCTCGAAACTGATATTCATCTTTTTGAAAGCCGTCATGAACAAAATGTTTGCTGAGCTGCCTCCATCTACTAATACCCTGTGAATGGCACAATAGCGACATTCGAGTGATGACGAGAGGATCATCAGTGGGAAGATGACACCCCTCGGAATCTTTTTTAAGTGAAGGTGACTGTTGGCATGGTTGGTGGTTTTGGCGCACAATGAGTCTCATGAAGATTTGACACCGGTGACGGTATTCTTTTAGAGATACCTTTGCTCCACTTGTTGTCCCGCCATAGACAGGGCCGCCAGATATGACATGGATAACCGTCAATCTGTCCCGCACTTAACCATTCCGCTGATTGTCTTCGGCGTGTTCTGGATCGTGATATTGCCGGCCTAAGTCATGTCACTTGACCCTCTTTGTCTTGATTTGTAGTGGATGAAATATCCTCTCCTGATCAAGTCTTCCAAATTGTTTTTCAGATCCTTACAATCTTCAGTGATATGGCCATGATCTTAGTGAAAATCACATCATTTGTTCCTGTCGCGGTCTTTGTGGAACATCTTCCGAGGGCGCTGCCACTTGTCGTCATCCTTATGCATGGCGAAGATTTGTGCCCTGGGCTTGTTCGAAGTGTATAGTTCTCAAATTTTTCTTTTCTTTCTTTACCCTACGGGACACTAGTATGAGCAACCTCTTTCTTGGCCTCCTTCTTGCTTTGACTTCCCCGCTTCTCCTCTTTAGGGGTTTCTGGATCACCTCTCCTTGTGTTCGATGCACGATCGAATTCTTCACTTTTGATGAACTGATTAGCCTTTTCCATAACCGCTGCCAGAGTTTTCAAGCTCTTCCTCCCCAAATAACTCCTGAAGTCGCCATCTTTAAGGCCCGACATTAGAGCTAACACGGCAACCTCCTGTTGCAAATTGGGGATTATCCTTTGCTTCACCATTAAATCTACCCAAGAAGTCCCTCAGACTTTCACTTTCTCCTTGCTTCAAAGCCATCAGCTCTCCAGTGGTTCTTTCTCGCCTTCTATTACTGACAAATTGAGTCTGAAACTCAGCTGATAGTTGATAAAAGTCTGTGATTGATGCCGGGGGTAAGCTCCTGAACCATGTCTGTGCTATGCCCGCCAAAGTGGCTGGGAAGACTTTGCACCAGATGGCGTCTGATTGGGTGTATAAGTGCATATGTCCCTCATATGCCGACAAATGATCAACCGGGTCCGAAGTGCCGTCATATTTACAAGAAGGCATTTTGATGCGCTTGCATGGGTTCGACCGGGATTTCCCCGATGAAAGGTGAGCCTCTTGGCGTGATAGGAGCACGTTGCCGGTCCGAGTAAGTATTGAACGTCCTTCCTGCTGGCCGTGTTACTCCTTGACTCCCTGAAAGTGCTCATGCATCGCCATCGTAAACGGGCTCGGTATATTTGCCGGTATCACCATCTTCCTCTGTCTGGAGGGTTTCTTCATCATAGCCTACCTCTGCCATATCTTTTTCCAGACGACGTCCATCTTGAGAGAAGGGTTTTGTCCTCCGTAGTGGATTGTCGTCTTGATCCCGACCAATAACTCTTCCAGGGCGTTTGCTCGGTGAAATATTAATTTGATTGCCTGAAGCTACGGCATCGAGTATTGCCCTGGCGGCCTGGATTTGCTCAGGAGTGTACTGTGCTATGCCGGAGGAAGGGGTTCTCGGTTGAGGTCTGTCGGTGTTGTAGGGTCGGGATGATGTGATTCGGGATCTTCGGGATCTTCGTCTTCTACATGAACCGGGTCGGGATCATTGATTGCGCCGCCATACTTAGTCGAGATGGGATTGCCATACGGGCCGACATTGCCGGTGATAAGGGGGTCCATCCCCTCCTTCTAGCGCCAATTGTTTCGGGTGTGAAACGGTGGCCATCAAGGGATGACGATCGATAATGGATGGACAAGGCTTGGCGACGTCGGGTATGCGGTGTCTAGTAATTTGGATTGTCGGGAGGCTGCCTGATAGACAAAGATGACCCGACCTCGGGGGTTGCCGAGGAAACCCACTCCGATGCCTAAGTCGAGCAAGGTGCGTGGAATAAGTACGGATAAAGGATGTAGGTGAACAGGTCAAAAAAACGTACCTCGGAGTCGGTGCGGGTGGGCTATTTATAGTATGATATTAGTAGGTCGGTTCCCCACGGGGGGGAATCTAGGCTTTACACGTGTACTAAATAATCATACTCGTACACGTATACGTCACTTCTCAGGCATGATGTCAGACCGACAGCCAGAGAGATATTTGTCAGGCCCCCAAGCATAACTTTGTCAACTATGTTGGTCATACTCTTTAGGGCAGGTCTCTGGTCATGCCGGCAAATACTTGCCAGCGTATACTTGTCTACCGACAAGTATGAGGGAGCTTGTTGCCTCCCCGTACAACATTAATCCCGACACTCCGCACCCCAAAATTCCGATCGACCTTTGGAATCGACTTGACTCGATTGTGAAAAAGTGGATTTATGGTACTATCTCATTAGATCTTCTTCAAACTATTCTTTATCGTGGTGCTACTGCACAAGAGACATGGGATCGTCTCAAAGCCATATTCCAAGACAACAAACACACCAGGGCTGTGTACTTGGAAAATCAGTTCAACGCCCTTCATCTCTCTAATTTTTCCGACATCTCTGCATATTGTCAACAACTCAAGTGTCTAAAGGATCAATTAGCTAATGTTGATCAAATTATTTCGGAACAAAAGCTTGTCTTGCGCATGGTTTCGGAACTTGTCAACACAGATTTTGATACTATTGCTTCCTTAATTCAGCAAAGTGATCCTTTACCGTCCTTCGAGACGGCCCGTTCTCGCTTACTTCTTGAGGAGTCTAGGCGTGCCCAAGAACCTCCCACCACGACTCAATCTTTCGTGGCCCAAAACGAGCCAACCACCACCTCCCAGCGCAAGCCCAACCCCAACAATGACGAGCCACCCGAGGCGGTGGTGGCGGTGGGTCGAGTCGGGAGGTCGTGGCCGTGGCGGCGGTCGACACTCCGGTGGCAGGGGGAAAGGACGTGGCAGAGGGCGACAAAACCAAGCCACACAACAGCAGCAAGGGAACTGGCCAAATCAGCCTTATTGGGCCCCTTCCCCACCTCAGCCCAGCGTGTTTTGGAACCCCCAGCAGCAGCAACCAACTACTTGGGCCCAAGCTCCCTACCAGGCCCCCCAGCAGCGCCTCCCAGTGGCCCAGCATGCTCCACGCCCCATGCTATCCCCCCAGCACGCCTACACCACATATCGAGGCCCCCCCCGGCCCATATTTACAGCCCACGAGATCTTGAGTCGGGCCTTCTCTTCCATGACTTTACAACAACCTTGATGATGGGTGGTACATGGACTCGGAGCCACCTCCCATATGACAAATAACTCGGGTACTCTCATGCTCTTGTTCAATTTAAGCACTAATAATCATATTTTAGTTGGTAATAGGAGTCGCATTCCAATAACGGGTTATGGTCATACCACATTTTCTAACAACAAACTTGTTCTCCAGTGATGTCCTCTTAGCCCCCCCAAATTATCAAAAATTTAATTTCCGTTCGTAAATTCACCTCCGACAATCGTGTTTCCATAGAATTTGATCCTTTTGGTTTTTCTGTGAAGGACCTCTCAACGGGGAATATTATCACGAGATGCAATAGTTCGGGAGACTTATATTCGATTACCAAGAGCCCACCCACTGCTTGCCTTGGCACCGCCCTCACGGCTCTCACTACAAGAAAATCACAAAATAACGACGGCCTATCAGATGCGGCTAACAAAACAGTCGGTATAATCAAAAAAGCGACGGCTTGAAGCCGTCGTGGATCACCGACTAGGGTTGTAGCATATAACGACGGTTTAGGCTGTCGGTAATAAATAACGACGGCTAAGGTTTAATTTAAGTCTTTCAGTCGGGTTTTTTTTTTCAACAACAAAAAGGAGGGAATTTGGGCGATTTTGCAGCGACGAAACTCCATCGACTCCACCTCCACCTGCCTCTCCTCCTTCCTCCGCCCAACGTCGGCGACCCATCTCCACCTCACTTCGCCGGCGGTAAGCTTTATTTTCTCTTTTTTAAAAAAAATTTTTGTACTCATCAACCAAACCCTAACAGGTTGGGTTTTTTTTTTTTGGAGAGAAGTGAACTTCGGGCGACGAACTTGCATCGACTCTTGCCGGACCTACATTTCGCGGTGGTAGCGGTGGTAATTTCTTTTTTTTTAACAATTTGTGTAGTGATGAAACTAAACCCAAAAAATTGAGTCTTGCTTTATATTATGTATAATTCTTCATGTAAGTGTTTGATCTTATAATATATCATTTCTTTAATCAAAGTTCATACTACTTATTATTTTTTCAGATAATTTTATAGTCAGATTTTAGTGATTTGGTGAGTGAAATCAGTAACAAGAAAGAGCATGTGGGTATTTTTGTTTTCTAACATTTGGTGGAAAAAAAGAATGGGTGAAAGTAACCCAAAATTGTTGGACTTAATATCAAAGGAAAAACAAAGGATGATGAATAATGAAGAAAGAAGATATGGTTCCTTCAAAAAAAAAAAAAAAAAAGAAGATATGGGTGTTGTTCATCCGATGAAAACAAGCTTGAACTTAGGCTATTATTTTTTATTTTAGAGATGATGCATCTATGTGTGTTACGTATGGATGATGATTTACATCCATTTGTTTGTTATTTGGTAATGCAAATGTAAACGTTTATGTTTTTTATCATATGCATTGTACTTTACGGTGAACATGTTGAGAATTTGGAATTAAGTTTGTTCACGGCGTTTATAACCATGCTTGTGAAATCCATGATTGAATTTTTTTTTAGTCATTAATTGGAATCTTATTTTAAGTCAAAAGGGGTGCTTGTGAACTTAAATTCGTAGTTACTTATTATTGGAGTTGCTCGTTTAGTAGAAATTGACGCTTAAAGGTGCCGTTTAATAATTGATTTTCTACATGATGTAGGATTACGTAACACTTTGGTGTTTCTCTTTGGCTTAATTGTAAGGTTAGTAGCACTTTTTGTCTTCAATTTATATTGTTTTCGTTCATGTAAATTCTATATTTTAATTTTTGTGTAAGTTTTTCATCATGAAATATAATGTATTAAAAAAACTTTTGTTTAGAGAATGTTAAAAATTATATAATTTTTTAGTTTATATTACTTTGAATATTAAGTTACTTTAATTGTATAAGTTTAAGTTACTATATAATTATCACAATAGTTTTTATAGTGGTTCGTTTATTAAAGGTTATAAAAGTTATAAACTATATAATTATCACAATAATTTATTTATTGCACATTCCTTTATTTATTTTACACTATTTAAATAGTTTATATTGTTTTTGACATATTTGTTTTCGTGGAAATAGTTTGGATGATGTTATAAATTTAATTTAAGTGTTTAAATAAATATGTTTGCATCGTCATGTGCCTAGATACCCGTTCAAGGTAATCTCATTAGGAGTATATCTTGAATAGTCCCCGGTTGGGGCTGTTCTTCGACGTTTGACCCCACTTAGGTGGTGAATGTGATTGTAAGTTGTTTTGATTGAAAATACACAACATAGGAAAGTTAGAACCAAATATAGGCTAATATAGGCCATTTTAGGCCATTTGACTTGAAATTGAATGAATCCGAGTAGTTTGATGCTAGTTTAAGTTATAAACACCTCAAACATCATATATATAGTTAGTTTAATGTGATTGTAAGTTGTTTTGATTGAAAATACACAAAATAGGAAAGATAGAACCAAATATACGCCATTTTGGTCAATTTAGGCCATTTCACTTGAAATTGAATGAATACGAGTAGTTTGATGCTAGTTTAAGTTATAAACACCTCAAACATCATATATATAGTTAGTTTAATGTGATTATAAGTTATTTTGATTGAAAATACACAAAATAGGAAAGATAGAACCAAATATAGGCTAATATAGGCCATTTTAGGCCATTTCACTTGAAATTGAATGAATACGAGTAGTTTGATGCTAGTTTAAGTTATAAACACCTCAAACATCATATATATAGTTAGTTTAATGTGATTATAAGTTGTTTTGATTGAAAATACACAAAATAGGAAAGATAGAACCAAATATAGGCTAATATAGGCCATTTTAGGCCATTTCACTTGAAATTGAATGAATACGAGTAGTTTGATGCTAGTTTAAGTTATAAACACCTCAAACATCATATATATAGTTAGTTTAATGTGATTGTAAGTTGTTTTGATTGAAAATACACAAAATAGGAAAGATAGAACCAAATATACGCCATTTTGGCCAATTTAGGCCATTTGACTTGAAATTGAATGAATACGAGTAGTTTGATGCTAGTTTAAGTTATAAACACCTCAAACATCATATATATAGTTAGTTTAATGTGATTGTAAGTTGTTTTGATTGAAAATACACAACATAGGAAAGTTAGAACCAAATATAGGCTAATATAGGCCATTTTAGGTCATTTGACTTGAAATTGAATGAATACGAGTAGTTTGATGCTAGTTTAAGTTATAAACACCTCAAACATCATATATATATAGTTAGTTTAATCTGATTATAAGTTGTTTTGATTGAAAATACACAAAATAGGAAAGATAGAACCAAATATAGGCTAATATAGGCCATTTTAGGCCATTTCACTTGAAATTGAATGAATACGAGTAGTTTGATGCTAGTTTAAGTTATAAACTCCTCAAACATCATATATATAGTTAGTTTAATGTGATTATAAGTTGTTTTGATTGAAAATACACAAAATAGGAAAGATAGAACCAAATATAGGCTAATATAGGCCATTTTAGGCCATTTCACTTGAAATTGAATGAATACGAGTAGTTTGATGCTAGTTTAAGCTATAAAGACCTCAAACATCATATATATAGTTAGTTTAATGTGATTGTAAGTTGTTTTGATTGAAAATACACAAAATAGGAAAGTTAGAACCAAATATACGCCATTTTGGCCAATTTAGGCCATTTCACTTGAACATGAATGAATACGAGTAGTTTGATGCTAGTTTAAGTTATAAACACCTCAAACATCATATATATAGTTAGTTTAATGTGATTGTAAGTTTTTTTGATTGAAAATACACAAAATAGGAAAGATAGAACCAAATATACGCCATTTTGGCCAATTTAGGCCATTTCACTTGAAATTGAATGAATACGAGTAGTTTGATGCTAGTTTAAGTTATAAACACCTCAAACATCATATATATAGTTAGTTTAATGTGATTGTAAGTTGTTTTGATTGAAAATACACAACATAGGAAAGATAGAACCAAATATAGGGTAATATAGGCCATTTTAGTCCATTTCACTTGAAAATGAATGAATACGAGTAGTTTGATGCTAGTTTAAGTTATAAACACCTCAAACATCATATATATAGTTAGTTTAATGTGATTGTAAGTTTTTTTGATTGAAAATACACAACATAGGAAAGTTAGAACCAAATATAGGCTAATATAGGCCATTTTAGGTCATTTGACTTGAAATTGAATGAATACGAGTAGTTTGATGCTAGTTTAAGTTATAAACACCTCAAACATCATATATATAGTTAGTTTAATGTGATTGTAAGTTGTTTTGATTGAAAATACACAAAATAGGAAAGATAGAACCAAATATACGCCATTTTGGCCAATTTAGGCCATTTCACTTGAAATTGAATGAATACGAGTAGTTTGATGCTAGTTTAAGTTATAAACACCTCAAACATCATATATATAGTTAGTTTAATGTGATTGTAAGTTGTTTTGATTGAAAATACACAAAATAGGAAAGATAGAACCAAATATAGGGTAATATAGGCCATTTTAGGCCATTTCACTTGAAAATGAATGAATACGAGTAGTTTGATGCTAGTTTAAGTTATAAACACCTCAAACATCATATATATAGTTAGTTTAATGTGATTGTAAGTTGTTTTGATTGAAAATACACAACATAGGAAAGTTAGAACCAAATATAGGCTAATATAGGCCATTTTAGGCCATTTGACTTGAAATTGAATGAATACGAGTAGTTTGATGCTAGTTTAAGTTATAAACACCTCAAACATCATATATATAGTTAGTTTAATGTGATTATAAGTTGTTTTGATTGAAAATACACAAAATAGGAAAGATAGAACCAAATATTGGCTAATATAGGCCATTTTAGGCCATTTCACTTGAAATTGAATGAATACGAGTAGTTTGATGCTAGTTTAAGTTATAAACACCTCAAACATCATATATATAGTTAGTTTAATGTGATTATAAGTTGTTTTGATTGAAAATACACAAAATAGGAAAGATAGAACCAAATATAGGCTAATATAGGCCATTTTAGGCCATTTCACTTGAAATTGAATGAATACGAGTAGTTTGATGCTAGTTTAAGTTATAAACACCTCAAACATCATATATATAGTTAGTTTAATGTGATTATAAGTTGTTTTGATTGAAAATACACAACAAAGGAAAGATAGAACCAAATATACGCCATTTTGGCACTTTATATTATTTGAATATGAGTATATTTAACCAAATGCGGGAGACATACAATAAGAAGCTGGATCATTGTACGACTCGGGGGTCACGACCAACCCCGATGTTTGTATTGGGAGACAGGTTTGGGGGAGGAACGAGAGGAAAAGTTCGGGGGGTTGGGTCGGGGAGATCATTTGTACTACAACTACGCATCGGCCGAGGAGATGGTGGCTCTTCACAACCATATGAGCCGTCCATTTTTTCTCGGTTGAGGCGCAAGTGGAGGCAAAGGTCGCCGCACGGATGGGAGAGGTGGAGGCAATGGTCGCGGCACGGGTGGAAGAGTCACGTCGGGCCCTCATTGAGGAAATGATGAGGAACATGTCTAGTTTCGGCCACATGTTCTCGGGTTGCAACCCGGGCTCCACTCCACAACGCAGACCCGGAAGATGACCCGGGGTTTGGTGGTGGCGGTAGTGCTACTGAGCCACCCTTGACAAGTGTAGTTTTTTTGTTTTGGCAACTAGGTAACTAACTTATAGTTGGATATAGTTAGTCTAACTATTTTCTTGTAGTGTAAATACTTATCGGCATCTCGCTTCGTTTCTTGATGTGTCGGGTTATTTTTTTTCAACCCGAGCATCTACTTTATTTCCCGACACCGGATCTATTTTTGCGTACATATATTTAGTGTCTATATTTATCGGCATCTAGCTTATTAGTTTCTAGCTTTGTCGATATATATTTTTTGTAAACACCGACATCTACTTTATTTCCAGACAACGGGATCTATTTTGTGTACATAAATGTAATCTATTTCATGTAATTATACAAGTATCTATGTAAATTTTAATATATATCAAAATTGCATATTTTTGTAATTGAAAAAAATTGAATGCGATGGAGAAACTTGACTTTAGCGTGGTATATTTAGATGCGGATTTGTGCGAGTACGGGTTTAATTATTATTAAGAACAATTGAATTTTAAATAATATTATTTTTGTAACAACGGCGACGGTTAAACATTAAATCAACGACGGCTAGGCGATCGTTGTAAGGTTCTCTATGTGCCCATGGACACGAAATCAACGGCTCGCTTTAACAACTTAGCGACGGTTTTAACGAGACGTTATTTGATCGAAATCAACGACGGTTTAAAACGGTCGGTGATTCAAGCCGGCTTTTTAAACGGTCGATGAATCGGCGACGGTTTTAAATGGTCGGCGATTCACCGACCGTTTAAAACCGTTTGCAATCACCGTCTGCTTTAAACGATCGGTGGCGGCCATCGGCATCAACGACGGCTATAGTAAACCGTCATTGTCATGAAACCGTCGTTAAATATATCACCGACGGCTGACGGTCGTTGATTCTAGTATCGGCGACCATCTTTTTACTGAGCGGCCTATTAACGACGGTTGGCCGTCGTTGATTAATTAGCGACGGCTTTTAGGGCAATCACCGAGCGGCTTTTAGCCGTCGTTGATTTCCACTTTTCTTGTAGTGTCTAACCCCGAGCCACATGGCACAATCGTCTTGGTCACCCTAGGAGATCAACCTTTAAGCTTTCTTAGGAGTAGTAATTTTATAGACTATAATAAAGAGCATGACTCTCATTTTTGTAATTCATGTCAGATTGGGAAACATGTCGGACTTCCTTTTACTTCTTCTAGGAGCACTACTCTATGTGCGTTTGATATTATTCATGCTTTGATTTGTGGACATCTCTCGTTAGGAGTAGTGATGGTCATAAATACTACTTAGTTTTGCTTGATGATTTTACTCATTATGTGTGGACTATTTCGTTAAAATATAAATGCGAAACTTACCAAGCATTTGTCAACTTTCGCGAATATGTCTCCACTCAATTTGAACGCCCTATCAAATCCTTTCAAAGTGACCATGGTCGTGAATTTGACAATGAACCATTCAAATTATTTTTATTAAACATGGCATAATTTTCAGATTCTCATGTCCTCACACATCTTCTCAAAATGGCAAAGCTGAACGCATGATCCGCACCATTAATAATGTCATTCGCACCCTGCTCTTTCATGCCTCTATTCCTTCACCATATTGGGTTTATGCCTTGGAGACCGCCACATACCTTCTCAACATTCTACCAACCAAAACTCTTAAACACAAAACCCCGGCTCGGGCATTATTCCATATCACTCCATCTTATGCTCATCTTCGGATTTTTGGTTGTCTATGTTTCCCTAATCATTGCTACTTGCTCCTCATAAGCTTTCCCTCAGGTCCACTTTGCATGTGTTTTTTTTGGGGTATCCTCGTAACCACCGTGGATACAGGTGTCTTGATCTTGCCACTCACAAAATTATCATCTCCCGTCATGTAATATTTGATGAGCACACGTTCCCTTTGCCAACAGGTAAACTCTCATTACCTCACTATCGATTTTGGGAATAGATGACACGTCTCCTCTGTTAACCTACGAGTCTCATGCGCACTCCCCACGCCCGGTTGGCCCCGCAGATCACCCTCCCAGCTCTCCTGCTCCTCAAAACACGCCTGTCCCCACTAGGCCCAACCCACCAAACACAATACATCCTATCAGCGCATCTCCAAATGCGCATACCCCTTCCCCAGCTCCAGCAGCTCTTGGACCGATTCCTTTTACCTTGGGTCGGACCCCCCTGCAGCCCCAGAAACCCATATACACCCCCTCCCAAGCGTGGTATACCCCCGTGCGGCCCCACTCACCCTCCTCCACCTTCACCAAGGATCACTAGAAGTCAACATGGCATTTTTCAACCAAATCCAAAATACGGGCTTACTATCCTTCCCTCCGGCCCTTCCCTTTATCGATCCCCCTTGCCTAAAACTCATAAACAAGCCTTGACTGACCCAAATTGGAATGCGGTTATGCATGATGAATTTAGTGCTTTAATTAAAACAGGGACTTGGGATCTAGTACCTAGGCCTACGGGGGTGAATATTGTTAACTGCATGTGGTTATTTCGCCATAAAGAAAAAGCTAATGGTGAACTTGAAAGGCACAAAGCTCGTCTTGTTTGTGATGGCAGGTCACAGGAGGTTGGTGTCGATTGTGATGAAACTTTCAGTCCTGTTGTCAAACCTCAAACTATTCGCACTGTTCTTAGTTTGGCAATGGCACGCAAATGGTCTATTCATCAACTAGATGTCAAAAATGCCTTTCTTCATGGTGATTTGAAAGAAACTGTTTATATGCATCAACCTCCGGGGTTTGTTGATCGCAGGGCCCCTCATCATGTCGGCAAACTCAGAAAGGCATTATATGGATTAAAACAAGCTCCTCGAGCCTGGTATCAGCGATTTGCTACTTTTTTATTACACATGGGCTTTGTCATCACCAAGAGTGACTCTTCTTTGTTCACTTACAGTTAGGGTCTTGATATAGCATATTTATTACTCTATGTTGATGACATCATCTTAGCCACTTCTTCCGATGGCTTACGCCAGTGTATGATTACTCAGTTAAAAACTGAGTTTCCAATGTCTGATTTGGGACCATTGAGTTATTTTTTGGGAATCGCTGTTTCTAGAACTCCATCTTATATGCTTCTTTCTCAGCCGAAATATGCACAGGAAATATTAGAACGCTCAGGTATGAGCAATTGTAAACCTGCAGCTACTCCTGTGGATACTAAGTCTAAACTTAGTGCTGATTCTGGTCCTAAGTTTCAGGACCCTACTAAGTACCGTAGCCTTGTTGGTGCTCTTGGTACCCTCACTTTCACTCGCCCTGATATTGCTTATGCGGTATAGCAGGTATGCCTTTTTATGCATGACCCTCGCGAGTCTCATTATGATGCTTTAAAGCGCATTCTACGTTACATTCAGGGTACCATTGATCATGGGTTACATTTATATCCTTGTACTTCTATGCGTTTTATTACATATACTGATGCTGATTGGGGTGGGTGTCCTGATACTCGTCGTTCTACATCTGGTTACTGTTGTTTCCTCGGAGACAACCTTATTTCCTGGTCCTCTAAGCGTCAGGCTACTCTTTCTCGTTCATGCGCAGAAGCAGAATATCGCGGCGTTGCTAATGTAGTTGCCGAGTTACATTGCCCTCTCCGTCAGGCCACTCTTGTATACTGTGATAATGTCAGTGCTATCTATCTGTCCAGTAACCCAGTACAACACCAACGCACCAAACATGTTGAGATGGACATTCATTTTGTTCGCGAAAAAGTTGCATTGGGTCAGGTACGGGTTCTTCATGCTCCTTCCAGGTATCAGTTTGCAGACATATTCACAAAAGGCCTACCTCGGCAGCTCTTTACAGAGTTTCGATCCAGTCTTAGCTTTCGCCCTCCTCCCGCTATGACTGCGGGGGTGTGATAGAGAATATATTTAGGATAATATTTTCTCATCGGATTAGGATATATTTGCATAGTCTTATCATTATATAGTTAGGATTCCTAACATGGTTAGGATTATTATTTTGTAAACACTATATATTGATTAATAGAATTACTCCAAAGTTACGGAGTTTTGCACAATCTAACAGGTATAGTCTATGCCATTATGCATGCGTGTTATCTGATAAGTTGTGGTGTAGCATATTACACCAAAGACGCACTTCTTATTGTATTTTGAAAACATTATGCATTAAATATGGAGTACCTTTAGGAAATACTATATGTTGAATACATATTATGTTTAGGAAATATATTTGTTAGGGATTTTAAATGGAGGAAAAAAAGGGAGTGTCAATTACCCGAATTTTGCCTTTTTGGCCAAAATTCACGAAAAGATGCGTACTTAAATAAAAAAAAGTGTCATATAATGTACTTTCTCACAAAAGATTATATTAAGGTTTTTTTTCACAAAAATTCTTAGGGTAATTTTTGACTTAAATTCCCTCAAAAGTGTCATATAATGTGCTAATTTTTGTAAGTCGCAAACATGAATTTTAGCAACTGAAGTTTTTGCAATCACATAAATATGTTGCTAGACACTATATTTCTTGTAGTGCATACGATCTCGAAATATGCGCGACCCAAAAGGTCCAAATTTTTTATTAGTCCGCACAAAAGAAACACGAATCAATTGTTATTCTCTCCCATCTAATCATAAGATTGTCTTAACTCTTAACCTTCACTGAACCTTTTGACTAAGACAATTAGTAATAATAAAATTATGACGTGTATTTGTTATGGACTTGTGTTATACCTCATTTTCATGGGCCTAATTATCTCCAATTATTAGCACAAGAACCATCAAACTGTGATACTATTCTATATCCAAAAGTGTATTAGTTTCCGAAATAAATTTAAATGTTTGGACATAAAAATAGTCTAAAACAGACCTTTCTTAAAAGAGGGATTGGGTTTCAGCTTTCAACCTATGTATAAATGAGGTTTAGGGTACCACTCTCCGTTTGGTATGGCGTAAAATATTTTTCGGGAAAGCTGTTTTTCACTCATTTTCGATTTTACGTTGTTTGGTTTTGCGAAAGGAGTGTAAAACCAGTTTTCTGCAGGAGTAAAATTGATCTCCGATGATGGAAAACCATCTCCCTTTCAAATGAAGGGAAAGCGTTTTTCGTCACATTAAGCTGTCATTCCTCTCACTACCTTCTTACTTTTCCTTTTATTTTCCTTTCTTTTAATCATTTTTCTTACATGGGACCAAAGCAATGAAAAACTATTTTTGGAATTGTGTTTTATTTGTAAATTATTTTTAATGAAAATGCGTTATACATGGAAAATGTTTTCACCCAACCAAATGGGCCTAAATGTAAATGGCATTTTACAAGTTGAAGAGGAGTAGCAAGGCAGCGAAGGCAGCAATGACAAGATTACAAGATCATATGAGTAATAAGTTAAGAGTGGGGATAGATAGACTTATGGAGTCGCAGGCATTTAATACTGACAAAATTTGAGAACCAACATTATACATCGCTTTCAATAAATATCATGGTAATTCAAAGAGGTCCCCCTACCCCCCCTGGGCCCTGATCAGCAAATGTTTGAATGAAAGCGTGGCAAGACAAGGATGGAGCAAAACAGCACATAGGGGAAGGGGCCCAAAGGATGAGAGAATGGGCCCCCATCTAATTTGACGCTTAGAGCCTTAGACATATGAGTTAGATCCAGCAGGGGAAGAAAACGTATGATTGAAAATGAAAAGTAATTACAAAGTATATAACATGACCGATTGATTGAACAAAAGGTTTGAGGACTTGCGTATTTTATTTTAAAAAAAGGTATATAAATAATGTGTGTATTAAAACGAATCCGTCTAATTAAAGTATATGCTTCCTCTTTTTATTAGTTGGGTACCATTTCTTTTGGGCGGTTTATTGTGGCGCATTATTTTGAGCATACATATCTTTAGTTATCTATAAAAACTACAAAAAGTTGATATTTGGAAAATATACGTTGAGGCGCATCCAATAAGATCTCACGCATGGTATATTTTTAAGCGAAGTCAAATCACAAAAGATAGTCAAAGTCATGTATGTGAAATAGTGTCAAAAGTCAAAACGAGTCATCTAAAGAACAGATGAAATATATTATAAAGAAACAGAGGGAGTCACACCCAAGAACCCAAAAATTTAGGGCCACTAGTTATTTATTCCTTTCATAGTTTCATACGAATAATTGCGATATGAAAGCAAGTAATACTAGGATAGAGTTGTTATTTCATGAAGTGTGGTACGAATGATTCCGATTCTACTACGCCTATTTTTGTACCACCATTAAGGACTTGTTTTGTTCAAACAAACCTCTCATGTGATGTTACTTTCAAGTTTTTTAAATTATTTTGTTAATTTACCTTGCCTATCATGCTTTTAGAATTGCTTGTCAAACAACTTGACTGCAACAAATAGATAATAGAGGTAGTACTAAAGAATTTAAAATTAAAAGAAAAACGCAAAAAAGATATCATTATTCACTATCTAGGAGACTAGGAGTGCCGGGATTCCTACTGCACCTCATAGGCCCACGTTCGATAGTGAAATGTCAGTTGTCCAATTTTCGAACGGGCTTTTGCCATAGGCCCGCTTTTATGTCCATAAAAACTTACATCTTAGCTCAAACAAATATAGCATGTGTGAATACTTAATGATATCGTAAAAATCAAAATCTTGGAAATATTTTTGGCACTTTAATGATAGGATTAATGTCCCAGTTAACTAGCTATACAAAAAATCAACAAACAAACATTCAGAAAGATAGAAAGATTTAAACATTTGACAAATTTAAATGACATAAATACTTACCAAAATGACACATATAACTAACAAACCTTGTGTTTGTGTTTTGTGGTGGTGCCGTGGTGGTCGTCACTCGTCTGTGGAGTGGGGAAACAAGAGTGAGAAGAAGAGACAACATGGTTGGTGTGAAGAAAGATAGAGTTTTGTTTTCGTTTTAAAAAAAATCAAGATAAATAATTTAAAACATCAACTATGCAATTTGCATGACATGTTGAGAATTGAGATGGTCAAATACCACGATTATATGAGAATTTTAGATAATGACATGAGAAGGTTTAATGAACAACATATACAATTTTCAACATAATGTTGAAATTCTGTGGATCACGTAAAAAAAAGTGCAGGCTTACATCAAGACATATATTCTGGTTTTAGTACTTTCACTGTTAAATATCCACCATTAGTTCACAGGCCCAACTATGGCAATCTACACAACTTGCTCTAATCACCCAATTTCTAGAAATTTGGGGGGACAACGAGCAAATCTCAATTATGGAAGTTGCTCAGCTAATTTTTTTAATTTTTATGGTAAGGAGAAGAACCATGTTCAAACCTCAAGTCGTCTCGGTTTTTAGGCGATATTTGCGGGTTAGGTTCTTGAGAGTAGGGGGTAAGGGAATTCTACTCCCAAAGCAGCTCTTGACAAGATTCGGACCCAAGCCCTCAAGGATCTAAGGTCAGAATCTTGTCAAGAGACTTAATAATACTTTTTAATTGTTTGGGTAAGACCTTTTGTTATGACTTATAGGTGTGTACTTGTAAGCAAGTCTAATGTAAGTAAATGGTCTCACAAAAGTTTATTATGAGATTAGGAATGACCGAACTAAACTAATCGAATCAATTGAATACTGTAAAGGCGGCGAAATGAACGAGCGAAGCTGAGGAAGCGAAAATAAGTCCAAAAGAATAGGGCCATAGTGTGATACGGTATACATGTTATTATCTCGCTTCTCTTTTTTAAACATTTTTGTTATTTCATATTTTTTTTCTATATTTTTATGTTATGTTCACAATGAAACTCTATTCTTTCTCAATTGAAACTTTTTTTACCCAAATATTGAGTTACATCTATCTATACGGGCTTACTAAATGCAGTCCCACTTTCTAAATACAACCCTCAAAACCCTTATTTTCTTATTCTCTCTAAAAAATACTTCTTTCTAGAAAGAATTTTCTCTTTTCCTCCCTTCCATACCTAAAGAAATATAAATTGCAAGAGACTAATTGACTAATATTGAATTTGATATTCAATGAACGATTATTTTGACCCAAACGAACTTCAGTCGGATGGAAGTCATTCGTTTTTTTTCGTAATTTATCCAATTCGTGCAATACGGATGAAATATTCAACACCATTTGTTGTGATTCTAAGTCTGGATTTATTTTGATGATGATAAACACTTTGTGCTATAACATGTATGTATGTAACAGTGATCTAAGAAAGCTATCAAGATTGGATGTTCATGAAAGCTCAAGAACTTGAAGATATGGAAGCTTAGGTCTAGTTATGTTCTTAGTCATGTTCATGCAATGTAATTAACGTATTGGAACTTTGTGCTAAATTAGAAATATGAAATTAGGATGATTAACTATTTTCTTAGAGTTAAGAAAGTAGGTAATTATATTAATTTCATGTTTGTATGATTAAGGAATAAAAAGGGGAGTTTTTATAAATCAAGGATTTTGAAAATTAGTTTTGAAAGAAAAATATTTTTTTTAAAGATTTTCGAAAAAGAGTTTTGTAAAAACTGATTTTTAAAGAGAACGTTTTTTATAAAGATTTTCGAAGAAGAGTTTTAAAAAAACTGATTTTTAAATAAAAGTTCTTGATAAAGATTTTCGGAAATATTGGTTTATGAAATCTGATTTTTTGATGAAGATGGCATCATCCTCCAATTTTGTACCTCACCTTGGGAGGATTTAGATATTAGCTTAACTGATATTACCTTTGATCATTTGAAAACTTGCTGTAATAGGGGGAATATAAATTCCCTAGTAAACCTCTAGCTTGTGTTGAACATTATCTGCTAATTTAATTGCTCCCTTTAACCGAAAAAAAAATCTGATTTTTTAGTTGGCAAAAGATAAGGAAGAATCTTTATCTTTTAAAGAAAGCAAAAATCAGTTTTTATTAAGTAAAAGAAAATTTTTGATTTTGGAAAAGAAAAGATTTTATCCCTTGATTTTAGGAATAAAAATTATTCAAGAAGATAATCATATCTTAGAGAATAATTCTTATTCAGTTGATAAATTATATAAGGGATAGAAATCAGAATAACATCTCACGTTTTCAGATTTAGTTTGATAAGATTTGGAGAGCTGAAAACGCATCCCCATAGCATAGTGAATAGCACAGAGTTCCAGTGAGTTAAAAGTGTTTTACAACGATTGTAATATTCCTCGATTTGCTTATCTAAGAAGCACACTTGTGAGGACTTAATCTTTCTGTAACTTCATCATTATAGAGAGTAGCAACACTTAGGGTTAAGTGTTGGGGAGCACTACTAGAGTTAGTAGTGGGGAAACATATTGTATCAAAAGTTTGATATTTTAAGATTCAAATAATAAAAGAGTAGGTAGTGTGGACGTAGATCTCAAAGGTGAAATTGAACCACGTTAAATTCCTGTGTCTTGTTATTTGATTTCATTGTTTTTAGTTTTGATACAACTTCATTTGAGCGAAAACATTAAAAGCGAGTTTACGAGTGAATAACACAGTGTAAGGCACTGTGCCATAGGATTGTTTTTCCGAAAATCGATTTGATTTTGTCACTCAATTCAACCCCCCCTTCTTGAGTGTCACCTTGTACTCCAACAAGTGTTATCAGAGCAGGCTATTCTCGAAAGGCTCATCTCTAGAGAATAGAAGTCATGAACATGCAAGATGACTCTCGAGAAAGACACTCAAAGTGTCCGATTTTCAACGGAAAGGATTACGGATGGTGGAAGGCTAGGATGAGGATCTACATCCAAGGATCGGATTATGAATGCTGGAAAGTCATAAGAAAAGGACCAATCCTTATTCAAGCCAAAAATACTGAAGGAAAGATGGTCGACAAAGATGAAGACGACTACAATTCCGTCGACTATGCAAAAGTCGAAAAGAACTTCAAAGCTATGAGTATTCTCCAATATGGAAGTGGGCCTGATGAATACTCAAGGATCTCTGTGTGTTCTACAGTAAAGGAGATATGGGATACTCTAGAATTGGCCCACGAAGGTACGAATGAGGTTAAACAATCTCGAATTGATTTACTTGTGCAACAATATGAACTGTTTACTATGAATAAGGAAGAATCAATTAAAGAGATGTTCACCCATGTTACACTAATCACTAATGAATTGCGTTCTCTAGGAAAAACCTATACTTCTGAAGATTTAGTAAGAAAGGTGTTAAGAAGTTTAACAAATCGGTGGCTCCCTAAAATAACTGCTATTCAAGAAGCTAAATATTTGACAAAACTCTCACTAGAACAACTTATTGGATCATTAATGACTCATGAACTTGTTTTAGATTCTAAAACTAATGAACCAAAAAATAAAGGTTTAGCCTGGAGAACTGAATTGGAAAGTAAAGACAGTGATAGCGATGATGATGTTGATCATCTTACTAGGAGATTTTAAAATTTTCTCAAAAAGAACAAAAATAACAATCCTAGAAAAAGTGGAAATTTCAAAGGTAAGAGCACTACCTCTAACTCTAAGAAAAGTGCTACTAACTCCGGTTGTTTCAAGTGTGGAGAGAGTTCAATCACAGGATTTAGGAATGTCCCTTATGGGATGATGAGAAGCCCAAAGAAAGAAAGGAGCAATCCAAGAAAGAATTCAAAATTATGCTGTTTGGGGATATTCGGATTCTGATGAAGAACAGTGAGAGGCACAGTGCCATGAAGCAAAATTATGTCTGAATACTGTATAGACATCTAGACATCACAGAGAAGGACACAGTGCCTGGACGACTCTCACTTGTGTCTAATGGCGAAAAGCTCGAACTCACAAGATGAAACTGAAGACAGTGAGGTAAGTCTTATTTCTCTAAAACCTTCAATACATCTTCTTTCAAAAAACCAACTTGTTACTTTGCTTGGAAATGTCATTGATGATTGTCAATAAATCAATGATGATTTTTCAAACATGAAAAAAGAAGTGAAAAATTTAACTAAGCAAAGGATTGGGTTGGAATTGGAATACAAGGATTTATTAAAGGACTGTAAAGGACTGATGAAAAAGAATGATGAACTTGAAAAAAGCTGTTTGAAGAGAAAATGTTGAGTTAAACGCATTAAGGTACGAAAAGTCTCTCTGCAAAAGAAGTTGTTAACAACACTTTGTGCCATACACTTGTGTTTGAAGCTAAAAATTCGGATCTTGAAAATCAAATTGAATCTTTAAAACATGAGTTAACTGAGTTGAAAGAATCAAGACAAAGATCCAGAATTGTTCCACTTATGCTACCTCATGATGCTAAGTTAAGTGATGAACTTGATAAAGTAAAAAGAGAATTGGAATAATTTCGAGAAAAAGAAATAGCGATCTAAACACGTCTGTTGAATTCTTGGAATCACAATTGCTTATTGCTCGAAAAGTGTATGAAAAATGGTCAGTTGGTCAAAAAGCCTTAGACTATTTGTCTAGTTCTACTAGCAATCGAAACAGAATTGGTTTAGGTTATAACGACAAGAGGCACAGGGTAAGGCACAGTGCCTATAATTTTGAAAGAGACTTTCGTAAAAGAAAATATGTTGATTTACCTGAATATTTGATTCGCAACTTCTGTGGAAAAAAATGGACACCTTATGGATAATTGCAATGTCAAGAAAAAGTGTGTTGTGAAAAATGTAAAGTACGTGAATCAAATATGGGTTAGAAAATATATGTTAGAAGCTCAACGAAAGAAAAAGGGACCCAAGCAAATTTGGGTTCTTAAAACTAACAAGTGATCTTTTTGCAGGCGAATGTGAGAGGAAGTAGCCTAGGGTACCTCGACAGTGGCTACTCAAGACATATGGTTGTTGATAAATCTCAATTCCTCTCACTAGTAGCCTATCATGATGGGTGTGTTACACTTGGCGACAACAAAAAGGGAGAAATTATTGGTATTGGAAAGGTCAGTAAATCCCTAATACACTCCATAGAGAACGTGATGTTGGTAAGTGGTTTGAAATACAATTTGTTAAGCATATCACAATTGTGTGATCGAGTTAATTCTGTTGAATTATATGCATGAGTGTTTTATAAGATAATCCTTGGCTTTGGCATAAAAGACTTGAACTTGTGAGCTCGAGATTACTTAACTAATTGAGAAAACTGGAAATTAGTTGGGTATTATGCTTGTCGTTCTTCCTTTGCTGTGTAAAATTGGAGTGTTGATGCATGTCTGTGTGAAGCTTTGTGAGTAAAGGTCTACTTGATATAAAAAGGACTCGTAATGGTCTAATGATGTGATAAGTCATTTTTACATATAGTTTTTAGGTGCATTTAGGTTGCATTTTAGAGCATTTAGATTCATATTTAGGTTCATTATTACATCATATTCTTAAGTTATGTTATTCTACTCTTATTCGGTATTTTTTCTTGTTTTTGATGAATTTCAGGTATGGAGAACGTATTTGGAGTATAATTAGCTAAGCTTAAGGATTAGGAGCACTTGGAAAGAAGCTACAATGCATAAGGATCGTATGGATATATCATAGTACGAGTTTGAGCGAAAACGAAGCGGAAAATCATTAGAAGAAATGTGAAAAAGGACTCACTATACTTGAAGAGCTTTCCAAAGATAGGTGGCACACCCCGAGGAGACTTCTAGTCAAGGAGTTATGCCTTTCTGAAGTTGGGACTATTTCTGCTGGAATCTGTTTTTGTACGCGCGGATCACTAATTCCGCCCATTTAATAATATTTCGACTTTCCTTATTTTTGTAACTTACTATCCTAGTCATATTAGGTTACCTAGTATTAATTATATTAGGTTTTAACTCCTTTCTCTCCCCCCCTTTATCACGTTATTTTCATTCTTAGATTTAGTTTAGTTTTCTCTTTATCTTTTTCTCTCTAGCTTAGTACTAAACCCTAGTTTTTCATGTTCTTCATTAATTCATGAGTTTATTATTTTCATTCTCTTTCTTTCATTGATTTCTTTGATTATGCTTTTCTTTGTAGATTTATATTTTATTATTTATTTCATGATTGAGTAGTTTATATTCTAGGGTTTGGGAATCCATGTTTATATGCTATGAATCTTGATTGATGTTTATTGATGGTTTGATTAGTCGTTGATATTTCTAATTGATTAGTGTTTTTATTGTTAATCTTGCAACCTGATCAATTGTCTGATTAAACTTGCTAATAAAGAGTCATAGATCGAGAGATAGTACTTTTTAGAGACTTACCTACAATTAGCAAATCTGATTATGTTAGCGACCGTACTGCATATGTTTGATTTGAGAGCGTTAAGATCCGACCGTAGGATTAACCTGTACTCTAGATTTCTGATTAATTAAACTATTGATGATAATTTGATAGATTATAGTTATAAACATGGTGAACCATTGCCCTAGATCCTTTTAGTTTGATTTTCATAGTTTAGAGCCTTAATTCTGATATTTGTGATCTTGTTTAGTTTCTCCATACCTTAGAAGCTAGATTAGAACAACCATCTCTCTGTGGATTCGACCCTACTTACCCTACTACATTGTTAGAAGGTTTTGCAAGAATTATTTTTGACAGGTGTACGACAGCCTATCATAATGCTGTCCTAATGTCATGATCCTAAGTTGCCGAACTAATGAGCTATATGATCCTAAGTTGCCGAATTATTGAGCTATGAAATGTTAATTCTTTCTCCTATGGCAAGCTTGATCTTTAGCCCGATATTATGATTTTCCGTTTATGAGTTTGACATTTGTGCCTCATTATTTTTTTTGTTTCATATGTCTCACCTTATCGTCATTTCCCTATTATATCCTTCTTATACTTACCCATTGCTCTAAAGTTCAACAAGTGCTTTTAATCTTGATTCATGATAATCTATGGGGAAAGAACATCTTGATAATTTGATGGCAGAAAAAGACGCATCAGTTAAGGGGGAATATGAAAAGGTTGGAATGAAACACAAATACGTAAAAGAATGAAAAGTACTGATTCACACTATGCAAGTAGGAATGGGCATGAGTCGGGTCTGGGGCGGGTCCTGTTAGACCCAGACCCAGGCCTGCAAATTTAGATGTAGACCTAGACCCACAGGGTCTAGAAAATCCGGACCCTTACCCAGATCCAATGGGTCCGACGGGTCCAAGATGGGTCTCAAGCTTATTAGGAGTTTCGATTTTTTTTTAACCTGCGAATTTTCTACACCCATTTTTTTAGTTTTTAAAATGATAAAAGAACAAAATAATAGTTTAATTCTTGTACAAACATTTAAAATTAAAACATCCACAACAAGTTGACTCGATTCTTGGTAAAAAGTTTTATTACTTTATATATTTGGTATTATAATACATATATTTAATATGTAAAAACGAAATGGGTCTACGGGGCGGGTCTGGGTCGGGTCTGGGTCTGAATTCATGAGACCCAGACCCAAATTTTAACACCTAGACCCAGATCCGACCCAGGCCCAATGGGTCTCAATTTTTTAGACCCAAACCCTTAAAAATTTGTCGGGTCCACCCGGGTCTGGGTCGGGTCCTGGGTCCATGCCCATCCCTATATGCAAGACACAGTGCCAGGAGATGTATTAAAAAGAAATTGAGGTCCGAATTAACTTATTGTCTTTGATCTCTTATTGATTGACTCTAGTATTATTGTATGGTCTGACTCTCTTTTTTAAAAAAAAAATTAAAAAAAAGAAGGAGAAAAAAATGAAAAGAAAAATAAAAGAAAAGAAAAGAAGAAGACAAGGAGAGTAAGACACTTGTGTTAGATAAATCTTAGAGTTCAATTCACAGATCAAAGTTTTGAAGATCATCATTTTGGATTCCAGTATATCCGAAGATCAGTTATATTTGGAAGGGAATAGAGTGTTCAGTGGCACAGATTTGCACACAGTGCCACAGTGAAGAAAGTCCTTTGATGTTTATTTGCGGAAGTTGAAAATCTGAAAAGAAAGGTTTAAGCACTTGTTGAGCCAATTGCCATTTTAAATCTTCAAGCTTGCATTACTTTTCTTTATCTTACTTTCTTAGCTATCAGCCATGATTCTTCATGATTATTTCTTGCTTCATAACTTCGGATTGTGAGTTGGGTAATTTTTTTTTTGCTTAATGACTTCGGATTGTGAGTTGGATTATGACATAGCACCAGCATCCTTAGTATCTATTGCTTGAGCTACTTGCATTATTTTGCTGACTATATCTCACTTTGACTTGCTAAATATGTTGATACTCTCCTTTTTTATAATGTCTAAAGGGGGAATATGGGTATAACACTTAGACTAATGAACATGTTGATGCTCTTATTTGGTTATCTTAATTAACATGTTATGAATGATGTTGAGTTATTTTCCCTAATGTGATTAATGATGCATATTTTAAGGGGGAAGTATTATGTGTTTGTCATCATCAAAAAGGGAGAATTTGTTGTGACTCTAACTCTGAATTTATTTTGATGATGATAAACACTTTGTGCTATAACATGTATGTATGTAACAGTGATCTAAGAAAGGTATCAAGATTGGATGTTCATGAAAGCTCAAGAACTTGAAGATATGGAAGCTTAGGTCTAGTTATGTTCTTAGTCATGTTCATGCAATATAATTAATGTATTGGAACTTTGTGCTAAATTAGAAATATGAAATTAGGATGATTAACTATTTTCTCAGAGTTAAGAAAGTAGGTAATTATATTAATTTCATGTTTGTATGATTAAGGAATAAAAAGGGGAGTTTTTATAAATCAAGAATTTTGAAAATTAGTTTTGAAAGGAAAATATTTTTTATAAAGATTTTCGAAAAAGAGTTTTGTAAAAACTGATTTTTAAAGAGAACGTTTTTTATAAAGATTTTCGAAAAAGAGTTTTAAAAAAACTGATTTTTAAATAAAAATTCTTGATAAAGATTTTCGGAAATATTGGTTTATGAAATCTGGTTTTTTAGTTGGCAAAAAATAAGGAGGAATCTTTATCTTTTAAAGAAAGCAAAAATCAGTTTTTATTAAGTACTCCCTCCGTTTCTTTTTAATTTACTCACTACTTTGGGGGAGAACCAAGGAGGAAGTACAAAAGTATGAAAGAGAAACTGAAAAGGTGGAGAGAGCAACTGAAAAGTGAGAGAGAAAAACTAAAAAGTGGGTTAAAATATTAAAAAGTAAATGACATGGGTGGAAAAAGAGGACAAAGTAGATGTGACATATTACCAAAAATAGAAAAAGTAACAGTCTGTAGATTAAAAAGAAACAGACCAAAAAGGAAAGTGTGTAGATTAAAAAGAAACGGAGGGAGTAAAAGATAATCTTTGATTTTGGAAAAGAAAAGATTTTATCCCTTGATTTTAGGAATAAAAATTATTCAAGAAGATAATCATATCTTGGAGAATAATTCTTATTCAGTTGATAAATTATATAAGGGATAGAAATCAGAATAACATCTCACGTTTTCAGAATAGTTTGATAAGTTTTGGAGAGCTGAAAACGCATCCCCATAGCACAGTGCATAGCAAAGAGTTCCAGTGAGTTAAAAGTGCTTTATAACGATTGTAATATTCCTCGATTTGCTTATCTAAGAAGCACACTTGTGAGGACTTAATCTTTCCGTAACTTCATCATTATAGAGAGTAACAACACTTAGGGTTAAGTGTTGGGGAGCACTACTAGAGTTAGTAGTGGGGGAATCATATTGTATCAAGAGTTTGATATTTTAAGATTCAAATAATAAAAGAGTAGGTAGTGTGGACGTAGGTCTCAGAGGTGAGATTGAACCACGTTAAATTCCTGTGTCTTGTTAGTTGATTTCATTGTTTTTAGTTTTGATACAACTTCATTTGAGCGAAAACATTAAAAGCGAGTTTACGAGTGCATAACACAGTATAAGGCACTGTGCCATAGGATTGTTTTTGTGAAAATCGATTAGATTTTGTCACTCAATTCAACCCCCCTTCTTGAGTGTCACCTTGTACTCCAACACCATTTTTATGTAATCCACAAAAAACCGATTAAGTTGTTTCATGCAAATTGTACAAAATATATAAACCAGTTAAGTGTGAATTGTATGAAACAGGTTAATTAGTAAACTGACCCCTAAGAGTGAATTGATGCAGGATGAAAGATGTAGACAAACAAATATGCAGATTTTATTTTGCTTTGATTTATGATCTCTGACTGTTTTTCGTACCTTTTATATATACCAGATGATGGTTTTGTGTCATTATATCTTTTAGGTTTTTTGGTTAACATTAAATAACTATAAATTTCAATTTGACATACCTGAATGTCACCCAGATTCTCATTAGTATATTTTGGGTTAATGGTGGCATTAGTCTAATTAGTTGTCAACATTGAAACAAAATATACAGTTTCAATGTTGACATCACAAAGTAACATGAAAGCAAAATCACAGATTAATCAATATGGATTGCGATTTGAAAACCCATTACTGAGTGTTAAATTGTTAGAACTAGAAAACAATTTTCAAGAACAACACACACATATATATATACACCATGGGCAAGATTACATTAAATAGTTATTTAACTTGAACACTTGAATAACAAGGCTTTTGCTTCGTCAACCAAGTTTCATTTCATACCATAAAGTTCACGTCAACATTTCACAATAACAGTTCATTTGCTTCATTTCAGACATTAAGTGGTTGTGTGGTATACAGGAAATTATGTAGGCAATGGAATTTTCCATGATTTTCTCATTTGGGTAGTTGTTTGGGTGATAGGAAGTTGGGAAAATGAGGGCAATGAAAATTCCTTGGAAAATTGAAATCCTCCACCCACCCCCCATTAGTCATTCAGAATTCCCACATCAATTCATGGGAAGTGCAAATTCCTTGATGTCAACCAAACATATTAATGTCATTTCATAGGAATTATATTACATAAGAGAAATACTTCCTAGGAACTGAAACTTTCCATGACCAAACAACCACTGAAAATGAATTTGACAACCTGAGTACAAACCATAAACTTTTCTAATATCATCATAGAAGAAAATGAATTTGACGACCTCAACCAATCAGGTGCACGACAACAATTTCGTGAGAGGTAGATAAAATAGATAATGCTATTTCACACAAACTACAAGAAACGACCACTGCTATTTCATATCCCAGGTAAAAGAAACGACCAATGCTATTTCATCCCAGTTGTATGAAATAGAGATGCTTCAATTTCATTCAATCTCTATCAAATAGTTGTTATTATTTCATTCAATTTAAAAAATAGCAAGTATCACTTTATTCAGTCCATATGAACAAAGTCAAAATTCATATAAAATTAAAATGGCTTATGCCCATTTCATTCATAAAATTGTATAAAACTCCAAACCAAATTTGGGTAATACTATTGATTTAAACTATAATACCAAAATTTATTGGAAATTTGAAAAATAAACAAATTTTGATCAAATTGTTTCGAAATATGACCCAAATTTCCTTCAAGATCTGCTCCGAAATCGCTTGGATATCTGGTGAAAATTATGCGTAAATTCTATATCGAATTAATTCATGTAATTCATACAAAATTGGCTTTAAATTTTGCATGAATGGTAGAAAATTGGGTAACATCTGGACGAAATAATTTAGCTAGCAGATTAGGGGCAACGAGAGAGGGAGAGGAAGCGGAAGAGGAGAAAGGAGATAGGAGAGAGGAGCGAGGAGAGAGGAATAGGTTGAAAGAAAAAAGGGTTGAGTAAGAGGCATATTTTGAGTATTTTTAAGGGTTATGTTTAGTAAATGAAGGTTGCATTTAGCAACCATGATCTATATATGGATTTTTATTACTCTCATTGTGATAGTTTGGAACTAGCTTTTTATTTCGCATCAAAATTTAGTTTGTTGATGGAGTGTTTCGCGGTGTCTCAATAGGTGTCAGTTTTAAGTCTAGAATGATTATTGTTTTGCCAGATTAGAAATTTGTTTGATCCAAACTGCTTTGTATTTGCTGCTATTAATCTCTATCATTGATGACTTATGACTCTTTCATTAATGAGATAATTGTACTTTAAAAAACTTAGCATGAGATGTCTTACTCAAGACTTTCTCAAGTGGATAAGGACGTATGTTTGGTTGCTAATCAAATTGGATTAGGTAAATTGAAAAGTAAGATAAATTGCACCGGATTGATGAAATTGATCTATCATACTTTCAACCAAATTCCCCAATAATTCTTAGATTGGGGATTGCCTGATAGCCTAATTCTTTCTAGTACAGAAACAAAAAGAAAGCATTTAACCACCAAGGAAAGCTCAAGGCACAAGACTGTAGAGCTAAACAGCTAATCAGGTATCCCCCCAGATACATGTTGGTCTTACCCCCGCTCAAGGCGGCTATCTGGCCTAACCCGAATTCCTCGGATTTTGTACGACTATTTCGGGCAAAATTGGGCCGTGTTTCTAGCAATGGTCTAGCTCATGATCAACGAACTTTTGGCGAACTGCAGAAACCCTCCTAAGAAAATAAGGGCATCTCCGACGATAAACATGAGCTAAATACCTCAAATAAGCTCAAGAAAAAAAAAACAGAAACTGATACATTACTATGTTTAGAAAAACCAATTTGCTTAATTTTTACAGCATTTCCCTCTATACAACACTGATTTCTGATCTTCCAGGGCTTCAACTCTTGATCTTAGGAATACTCGAAGAACCAAAAGCTCAATCAAGAAATACAAGCTTATAAAAACTTACAGATACTAGTCTCTAAGTAGGGCTAATATCTATCAGAATCACTCAAAAGTCGGGTTACATTTTATTCATCAATTCCCTTTTCTTGAAAATCACCGCAGCTTGATCAGACTATAAACAGTACCTTGGATTCAGAGGACTCAAAGTTCCGATTAGCATCCATCGGCCAACCCACTGGTTGATAGAGTACAAGAACTACACCACTTCATACCACAGATCACTCCACTTTTTAAGTTAAAAAAAAAAACCACTCTTCAAACCATAAACACAATCAGCCTTGTTAAAGAAACCTGTATGAATTAAGGTAATTATTCTAATCTATGCCCTAAGATGTCAGTGAGTTATCTGACTGACCTTGATTTACTCGCGACTCAGCATACGGCCTAATAAAGGTCCTGCGCCACCAGACCTCAAACGCTCTTTGAAGATTCGGGCAACTATCACCAGCTTTAAGAAAATTGCCCAACCAAGAGAGCAGAATACTTTGCTGATCCTCTAGGGGTAAAGTCAAGATCGTCCTTCCGATCCCTTCCTCCACAACCTTCCGATCAAATGATCTGCACCCGTGATTTAGCCAGCTGTAATCACTGGTCAATGGCTCCAACCATGTGTGCAACAGCATCTGACGGATGTCCTTTGATGGAAGCAGCTCCCCCCTACCTATTCCAACAAACAACCTTGCTGTTATGCAGCTAACATGGTAGCGAGTCATAGCAGGCAGCTTTTGATGTAAGCTCGCTAACTCCTGTTGACGGACCCACATGAGGGCAAACTCATCTGCTACCTGCCTTTCAGCCAAAATCTCCAGCAACCAGGCAAGGTTGTCCGCTTCTAGCGCAATCTGCTTGGCAATTGGGTCCTGGCAGTCCATGGGTTTGTCACTAAATTCAGGCCCTGTGGCCCGCTTGAAATGGGATAATAATGAATCTAAGCAGCTTCTACATGAAGCATAAATTGTTTCATAACAGATATCAGGTGAGCTATCAGAATCTGAGCTGGTGTTATTCTCCCTAAGAAGTTTCAGAACAATTGATTTCATTTCACGACGACCTCTCTCTTCGTTACTCTTAAGAACAAGTTCCACTATGTGAGATAATGTGTCTTTAGGAGGTCTGCAGATATTTGAAGAGACTCGTTTCAGGATTGGATTTACACCAACGCCCTCGCTCTGAAGTTTAAGAACTGAAGACACCACTTTCTCCTCCTCCTCTTCCCCAACCCAAGGGGCAGCTTCCAGGTAATTTAAACAAGCCTGAATACATGAGCCATAACCAACTACTTCTGCTACCTGCAACGAATGCATCTTTAGTTCATACATCCTTAGAAATTCTAAAGAATTGGGCAAAATAAAGAGAACAAAAGTGAATAGGTCAATACTCTTGCCTTACACATATACTTGTGTCCATGGTTTTTATTTTTCTCACCTTTTTTATCTCTATAAGTTCAATTTGGTAGGTGAATACTTTATGAAACCCCCTTAAATTATCAGTGATTTTATCTTAATATGCATTTCAGAGGCACAACTCATATTTCAGTTTCTAAGGCATACAAAACCCTTCTCAACCGAATCTAACAAAACCACCAATAAAACCTAAGACATGAGTTCGAAAAAATGGAAGAAAAGATAAACAAAGGCATCTTAATTTACGGGAAACTAATACAGGCAAGAATGTAAAGAAACAAATCAATATAGAGTTGCCTTTCTGATTACCTTGAGGATTCGAAGCACTCGTTGAACACTTTGCTTGAGAAGCCTCTGCTTCATGTCTTTTGAGTACATTAAACCAATAGTTTCAACATAAATTTCAACATCTTCACAATCAAAAATCTGAAGGGAAGACACACCAGGCTCTTGTTCATCCAATTTCTCGGCAAAGAAAATGCTATTTTCCACAAGAACACTCTTATGAACATTCAACTTGACCGAGAATCCGTGCTTCCCAAATAACAACAGCTTCATATCACTAGTTCCAGACTCACCAAACTCAATTGAAACTTTTTTTGGCAAATTCTCAGCTTTATTTCTAGGAGTCCTCTCACCTCCTACAGGCACATTAGAGACAGGAGTTCCATTATTGGCACTCTTCTGATCATCTGAAGGTGTCGTTTTAGGCGGGTTTTGCGACAGTTTCTTCTCAACTGTATGACTTTGTTTCTTGTTAACAGAAGCAGCAGTTGGTGGTGGAGGTGGTGAAAGTGGGTGTTTGGATTTGTTTAAAGGAGTTTGTGTTTTAAGGTTTTTTTGGAACACAACAGGTGAAGGACAGCACCAGAAACCCTCAGGAGTCACAGCAATTGGAACATTTCTAAGTTTAGCTTCTCCTTTACCAAATCTTACTTCAGACATTACTGATCACAATTATAATGAATATAAACAAGTACAAATTCCAACAGATGTCAAAATCTCAAATCTTGGAACCATAAACAAAAGACAGAACTTTAAAATTTGCTACAAAATCACCCACAATTCCAGCTGATCATACAAAATAACACTTCTTTATCTAATTTTGGTGACTAATTGTTAGCTCAAAAATAGAAGCATAGCAAATTTGTATGGCAAATTTCAACCAAACCACAAATCACTATAAACTTTCAACTAACCAAACCCATTAAAAAAAAAATCTCACCAACTATTTGACTTAAAACAAACAAGAACAAATATCTAACCTTTTTGGTTTAAAGAACTCACCTTGAAGATAAAAATGGAAGGAGCCTTCAATATTTAGAATCAAGGAAAACCCAGAAAGTAAAAACAAAAGGAAAAAAAACAATAGAAAGAACAAGGTGTGTTTTAAAGGAACAAGAAGGAGGACATGTTGTTAACTTTACCAGTGTGGGTATCTGTACAAAGAACACTTTATGAAATTTTAAAGAAAATGGGGTATTCTATGATTTTGCTTTCTCTTCAGTAATTATTCCCACTTTAATTTTCTCTCTCCTCTTTCTATTTCAAGTGTGAGAACTGAGAATGATCAAACAAGCACGCCTTATTGAAAATGCCCGTCTTTCAATCCTGTTTTTGCTCTTTATCTTGGGTTTCTTCCCCTCCTTTTTTCTCTCTCAAGAAACAAGAAACAGTTTTTTTGTTGGCTTTTTAGTTGGGTTTTTTTTTCTTTTATGTGAACAGGAAGTTACTGGAGCTGGATTCCCTTGGACCCATCTGATAATATCTGCTATACAAGCCAACAATTTAGATTTGTTTAATGTTTCATGGTTAACAATTATACTTAAGTTATTCTACAAGACAAACTTTATGGTTTAGCTCATGTTAATAGTGCTATGATGCTGAGTTCAGCTAATTAGCCTTCTTTTTCCTCCTTTCTTTTCCTCCTTTCTATGTTTGGCGAAGGCCTACGTAACATTGCAGTGCATAATCAAGATTAGAGAATCCGATGTTTGTATCAAATGCTAATCAATCTTTTGAGTTTTTATAATGTTGTATCAAATTTAAAAGTCAAAATGTTGTAATTACGAAATAATAGAGAAAGTATTAGGGTAAATTTGTCTCATGAGTCTAGTCGAATTATTTTGTAACTTTGATTTGTACACGGACCAAGGACATTTGTGAAAAGGAGTTACATACCTATTTTATGAGTCTGTACCAATCTTCACATAATATTTTGTCGCATGATATGCTTAAGAATTACACACATATTGAGCACTTCTTTATGATTGGTACTTACTTGTGATTTGTGAATGTTCTATTTTATGAATACAATAGGTCCTCAATTATTGTAATTTTATAACTTTTCACGTCGTTAAATATTAGGTTTTCAAGTCCTTTTCTATTTTAACTTCTTTTCACATATATCCATTTCTTAGAATTTTCCCGTTACTTCATTTCATATTGGAAATTTTTTAAATTTGTCATTTTTACTATCCCTTAGATTTATTTCTTAGAATTTTCCCGTTACTTCATTTCATATTGGAAATTTTTTTAATTTGTCATTTTTACTATCCCTTAGATTTATGTTTTATTTGGTCTATTAAAGTACACTCATATTCTTAAACAATTTTCTCTCTTATCCGAAAGTCAAAAATTATTACTCACTTTTCATTAATTCACTTCCTTTCCTCTAGACCAGAGAAGAAATTTAAAGAAGGGATGGAGTATGAACAACATCATGCTCTACAAAATTATTACAATTCTATTATAAAAAAACATTCATATAAGACTTAATATACTACACAAATCAGCACCATACATGAGACATGAGCTAGTTGGGCACATATGATGTATTCTATTCTACTTTTGCTTACTAGTCGCAGAAAAGTGAGGATATATATAAAAATTAGAAAAATTAGTCGCAGTAATTCTATTGTTCTAAACAAAAATATACTTAACCATTGACAAGTTGAACTGGCGTGTTAGTTGGAGTAGCTGTACCAAAGCGCTCATAAATTACACAGCTAATCATATATAAGAGCAATGATTATAGAGCTGGCCCCTCTTAATTGCGTTTAACATGGGGCACCAAAAAGAATAAGAATATTAATGGCATTCTAAATTAAGGAGTTAGGAATGGGTTTAATATTTCATTTGTCTAAGAGGACTACAAAGTATAGTAATACTGAATATGATTGCTAAACTGCGATTAAAGTTTACTCCAAGGAAATTTGGTCTACAAATAATAAGTGCAACAATTAATATTGAAAACAATAATGTGAATGCAATTCAATTGGAGTATCTCGCACTCTGTCTGACGATCGAGCTCATTTGCTTCTGACTTGATAGATTGATTTCAATTTTTGTATTCTAACAATGTAATACTGCTCCACTCAAAAAAAAAAACAATGTAATACTGCTATGAAAATTCTAATTAGTCAGAAGAATTAGATGTCATGTGCCGTTTACGCTATGCTAAAAAGTATAGTAATGACAATTGTCCTCCCTACTCCAACTTTGCCCATCCTTCAAAGAGAGCACAGATTCCAATACTCTCGGCATTCTATATTTTGACATAGAATGATTTTCATTTGGGGTGTTAGAGAGCAAAAAGGTAATATAGACTATTTGATCTCAAATTTTGTGTACCATTCTTATAAGATTTACCAATTAAGTTAGATGACATTCAATTTGACATAAAATGATAGATGTATACAAGAACTCTTTATCACAGCAAAATCGCAACGGAGGGTAATTAATTATATGTTACTCCCTTTTTTCTCAAAGCGTGGATTATGCACTAGGGTGCACAATGCTCATTGTGCACCCAAAAAGAACATACCATTTATATAAAAGAACACGAGCAACTTTTCTACTTTAAAAAAGAACACACGACTTAAAATTAAAGAACATGTAAATCTATATTTATAAAAGAACATAGGTTATAATGAAAAGAAACATCCGATAAATGAACATCTACACTTAAGGTAAAAGAACATGTACCTTTTAAATTTAAATTTGAAAAAGGAATCTTTAGTTGCAAAATTTAAGGAAACAAATAACAATAAGTTTTTAAAATTATAGACTCTGAAAATGATAAAACGACGTAGTTTAGAAGAGGGTGCACCATGCTCTACATGCACTTGGGTGCATGTACTTATTTGCGCTCTTCTCTATCTGTTCTCAAAAACGCTGTTTTTGCAGTCTTTCTCTTACTTTTTGTAACTTCTATTTTAATTTTGGAAATTCTCTTTTACTTTCTGTTAAGGTAATATTTTCTAAAGGATTAACTTTTTAAAACATTTCAATGTAAAAAGCCGGAAGAACAAAAAAATAACCAAGGGAATAATCTTAGGATTAGAAAAATTGATTTTAATAATCCAACCTTTGGACGGTTCTTTATATTTAATACTACCTTTTGATTATTTTATAATAATTCCAACTTTGGGGGATAACTTCTCAAAATAATCCAAACTCTTATTTTCTTGCATACTACATACACAAAAATAACGTAATGGTTGTTAACTTTTTTTATTAGCTATTAGCGTTCAGATCTTAACGGTTACAGGACAACTAGCTGTAAAAATAGCTATCAAACAATTAATGTTCAATAAAACTCGTTGTTGTATTGTTAAAAGATCCAAGAAGAAATTATGTTCTACCTTCAAGCGCTACTCTAAAGGTAACTACGACCTTAAAATTAAAAAGAATTTTAAACTGCTACTTTACCAAACAAAACTTTTCACTTAGAGTATATATACTTGGTCAACTACTCGCTTTTGACGAAACAATTGTTGAAGACACCCTAGATGAGTTAATATGTTTGATTAAGATTTTAATCACGAAAAGCTAGCTAACTAGATGGACCTAATCAACAAATCTTTGAGGAAATTTGCCAAACAGGTTGATTCAGCTGAATGTTTAACTAGTGTAATTATGTTTTAGTGTTAGTCTCGAGTCACCCTTTAGTTTAAATTCCTTTTTTTCAGTCAATTTTCTTCAAATTAATTTTGTATCATAAATTACTTGCTTATGTATAGGGGATTTCTAAGCCAAAGTTTGATCGACTAAAAAAAAGTAAAAAGTTTGATTTTCCTAACGTTATCTACAAAGCTTGAGGAGATGTAATAAAGTACATAAAGGTATGATTTAAGATTGTGTGCATAATCCTACTTTAGATACTTCTATGATATCTTACCATGACTTAGCTTGCACTAGGATTCCTAATTATTTTCACTTTCATATCATTACTCAGTTAAATTTTCTTAGTTTTATTTGAAAATTTTCCAACGGTGAAAATTTTATATTTCCTTCATTTTAATATAAATAAAACGGAGGAAAAATGTATGGGGATTCTGAAGAGGAGAAAGCTTTTTTTTTTTTTTGAAAGAGAAATTTCATTAATTGAAGGTCAAACAGCATCTACAATAGGTATTAAAGAAAAACAAGATATAATTAAACAAGACTAAATCAAATTCGTCTTTAAAGAAATTACAATGAACCAGATCGAGCAATACAGCGCAACCCCCTTGTATTTGCTGAATCAAGCAGCTATTGATGAGGAAGTCTATCATTCTGATATAGTTTGGGAAGAACATTATTGATCGAGTCAGGTTGACCGCATCCGAGATTCCAATACCTTCATGTTGAGTCTCGAACTTCAACCAATGAGAATAATTTCTCATACCTAAAAACAAAATAACCATACTCACAACTCCCATAGGGGAGAAGGAGATTTCCAAAACAGACACTAAAAACCCCATAACAGGGTTTGAGAAAATCTCATAAAGAGAGACTAATTTATTAAACAAAACAAGAAAATGAACTAAAAACTGAAAATAAAAGGGAAAAGGGGCTTACCATTGATGAAATCATCCATGGCAGCCCCTAATTGATGAAGAAGGGGTAGGGGAGGCTAGGGTTTGAGAGAGAGAAAAGAAGAGGAGAAAGATAGAGAGACATAAAAAGAGACTCATGTGATGAAAGTAGAAATAGAGTCATAGAGAGAACTAAGTGCATAAAAAGTAACGTTCCATTTTTACTTCCTTAAAACGGCATAAAATAATAAGTGTTTTATTTATTTCGAAACGGAGAAAGTATATCTTTCATAGGAACCTATAGTCTTCTGACTTTTACTTTTACTCTTTTAGTAGTGTACACGTGCTTTAATTTGCCTAATGAAAAAGTAGGCAAAGGACCAATAAATGGGCCAGTTATATAGTATACTTCTACTTCTATATGATGGTAATGAAGAAGAGTAGAAGACGGTGCTTCATTCTTCAAACGGAGTACAAGAACCCAGTGAGCCACTGACCAATGTACAACTTTCTCATCATCAACATGCGGTTAAAATCAAGGGCGGTTCTTGGGTGGCGCAAGCTGCGCGACGGCGTAGGGTCCCGGAAGAAATGGGGCGTCAAAAATTTATTTACCCAGTAAACATCTAGTTAAATATTGTGGATCAGTGGCAAAAGCAATTATATGTTGAATGCAAAAGCTGGCAGATCTAGAGTTCGAATCCTTTCTCTTTCAGTTTTGCAACAAATTAAGTCTACTTACTATATTTTTAAAAAAAAATTCCTACTCCCAAAGTTCCAAGGAGAGTAATTATACACATTGAAAATTGCTATAGAGTACTTATTTCAAGGATACAATGAGATATGCTACTGGTGTTCATTGATGGGAACATTAATAAATGCCCATTAAGGATCTACAAGCTATGGAGCTTTCTATAAATGCCATTTTTTTCAATTTTACGAGAAACACTATTATTGTTGAATCTTGCTGTTTTTTTTAAAGGCAATAATACTCAATTCTAAAGTCTTTGTCTCTTTGATATCCCTCTTCCATTTTTATTTTTGTTTTTAAATTAAACACACTATTATTGTTTGATATGCAAATTTTTGTTCAAAATTTTATTACTTTTGGCCAATAAATCAAGGGCCCAATTTGTTATTAATTCCACAGGGCCCCCATTATCATTGCCCCGACCCTGGTTAAAATAAAAGGTGAGATCATATCATATGAATGATAAATGCAGCCAATCCTAAAGAAAAGAGAGATAATATATTACTATGGCCCTTCTTGTAATAATGCTTGCCCACCCTGGCTTGTATAGCTGCATCCTGCATGTGGTTTGGCATTTTGCCGACTTTGAAAAAAATCATGTTTGCTCTTTTGCTAAGTTACAAATATCTCATTTTACATTAGTGCCATGTGTGATATTCTCTTCTCGATTTCCTCTTCTAGGTAATTTAATTTAGGAAAATTTGTCAAAAAAAACCTTTTACGAGTTCATTTTTGCGAAAAAAAACCTTATAAAGCATTTTTTGCGAAAACAAACCAAAATCAAATTTTTTTTGCGAAAACAAACCAAAATCAAAAATATTTTTGCAAGATGAAACACTAGCCACCACACTCTGGCGGCCACCTTCCCTCCACCCCTCGGGCGGCACCCCCACCCCCCCTTCGCCCCTACCCTCTCTCCTCTCCATTCTTCCCTCCCTCACCCCTCCCCCTCTCTCCTCTCCATTCTTCCCTCCCTCGGGTGGGCGGTGGTGTTGGGGGGGGGGGATGGACGAAGGGAAATGAGAGGGGGAGGGTGAGAGAAGGAAGAAGGGAGAGGAGAGAGAGTAGGGGTGAAGGGGGGTGGGGCCGCCGCCCGAGGAGGTGGAGGGAGGGGTTGGGGCGCTAGTGGGGTGGGGTGGGCTGCCGGGTGGTGGGGGCTGGGCTAGGGGGTGAAGTGGGGGATGCGGGGGTGGGTTGGGGGGCAGGCGCGCGGTGTTGGTAGTGGTGGCTAGAGGTGGTCAACGCCGGAAATTCTATGGTCAACACCGGAAAATGATACTAAGTTTGTTTTCGCAAAAAAAATTTGATTTTGGTTTGTTTTCGCAAAAAATGCTTTATAAAGTTTTTTATCGCAAAAATGAACTCGTAAAAGGTTTTTTTTGGTAAATTTTCCTTTAATTTAATTCTTTTTAATGTTATAAGGATCAAATCTCATTCTTGATTTAATATTTGCACATCAAGTGCTTAGGAGTGGGGGGAAAAGGTAAGGGGATCCTTATCCCAAACACTCTCACTTGACAAGATTCAAACCTAAAACCTCTAAGATCTAAGGTAGGAACTTGCCAAGTGAGCTAAGTCTTACTCTTTTTTTTTTTGAAGTGAAGCTATGTCTTACTTAGTTCTATGTGTTATTTAATTGAGAAATCATTTTTTATCATTGAGTATTTTATTTTAATATATCGGTGTATGTGGATGGTTCTTAATGAAATAGTTCTATCAAATTAAAGATTCTTTTCAGATTACTGTAATAATTTAGCTTTATATTTTATTCTTGTAACCGATGCATTAGGATTATATTCCCCCTCGAGCGGAGGGTCTCCTAATTTATTTTTTCTTACCTTTATAAAAAAAATTAAAGAGAACAGTCTCTTTAACTACATTGTCAACTAACCATTGTCTCCTTTAAGACTTTAAGTGCGAGAAATTATATGTGTATGTGCGATGCACTCTTAAATTGGTATTACCAAATACTCTAAAGTTGAAAAAGAAATTTCAAATGTTATCCAAACCTCTTTAAAATGATAACATTTCTATTACTCGATCAATCTATTCATTTTGATTTTCCTAGTTGACTTTCTTTGTGTCTTAAAAATTCTAACTAAGAAATAGGAACATACAAAACGAATGGAGGAAGTACTATATACTTCTTGTACCATTGATTGTACCATTGTAAATGATATTTAATTTGTATAGATTTTTTATTTACGTTTATTTCTAGTGACTCATTTGTTGGAACATTTATAGTTAAATTTGTTCATTAGATGTTCATATGATGTTGTTACACTAGGGAGTTATGGCGTTTGAGTGTAATATGGAATAAGAGGATTATATAAAGTTTTTCGTATTTATTAGGTGCTCCCACACCAAAATGTCTGTAGGAAAAACTTAGAGGCAGAATATTTGGTGCTCTTGCACCACTTATAACGATGAGCCCAACATATGGTTTGGTGCTCCTGCACCACTTATAATAGTGCTCCCGCACCTCTGTCAAAAAACGCCATTTTTTCGAATTTTTCTTGTATCTTTTGGTAGAAAACAACATCTTGTTTCGGGCATTCCTCCTCTATATTTTCCCTATATTAAAAGGGGTATAGTGTATCATATGTAGAATGGCATCTATTCATTCTCATACTTGCTTAGAGAGGTTTTTCTAGAATTCTTGTTGTGTTCTTGAGATAATTCAACATACAAACTCTTGTAGGAATAAAATTTGACATCAACCAAGTCCTATTTGATTTTCTTCTTCGTATCTCATAGGTATTATTGTGTAACTTGTTGATCATAGTGGGTCGATAAATTACATATAGGAAATTGTATCCTATACGTGCTTGGAAAAACCATCCGGTTTACTCACCATCTTACACACATCTAACAACCTTTTAATTTGTATAGTAAAGTAATACTTCACAATCAGCTTTTTTTTTTGAAATAAAAAAAAGCAACCCTTTTTATCCTATCCTATAAACCACCAATATTTAACATTTTACTCCAAAACACATATAGTCATATATCTAATATCCTCAAAAATGGACTAAAAAAAGTAATAATGCACTCGGTCTTGGAGCCCCTTAATTGTATCTGTTGTGTTTTAAACTTTGAATATTTTGATGATGATAAACACCCTATGCTATGCTATAACATGAATATTGGTAACAGTGATCAAGCTATCAAGATTGGATGATTGAAGACAAGGAAGCTTAGGTCTAGTTATATTGAATTCATGTGTATGCAATGTAATTAACATATTAGAACTTTGTGCTAAAATTAGAAATATGAAATTAGGATGATTAACTATTTTCTTAGAGTTAAGAAAATAGGTGATTATAGTAATTTCATGTTTATATGGTTTTAAAAAGAGGAAGGGAGAGTTTTGTTAAAACAAGGATTTCGAAAATCAGTTTTAGAAAGAAAAAAGATTTTTATTTTCGAAAATAAGTTTTGAAAAGAAAAAGATTTTTATTTTCGAAAAATAGTTTTAAAAAGAAAAAGAATTTTTATTTTCGAAAAATCAGGTTTTGAAAAAGATAAAAGTTTTGTTTTCGAAAAAAGATAAAGAAAACGTAGTTGAAGATTTTCGGAAAAAAGGAAAGTGTTTTTGAAAAGAAAATCTGATTTTTAAAGAAAAGATTTTGATAGAGATTTTGGATAAAAAACTGATATGAATAAAATTGGGATACGATATGGAGTAATCCTTATCTTACAAGGAGTAAAAGAAATCAGTTTTTTATAAAAGATAAAATTGGATTTTAAAAAGGAAAAGAATTATATCCCTTTATTTTAGGAATAAAAATTATTCAAGAAGATAATTATTTCTTAGAGAATAATTCTTATTCAGTTGATGAAGTTATATAAGGGATAGAAATCAGTATACTATCAGACGTTTTCAGATTTGGTGAGATTAATATTTTGAGAGCTGAAAACGATCTCCCAGAGCACAGTGTACGGCACAGAGTTCTAGTAGGTTAAGGTCTCTAAAAACAAAGTTTGTAACGATCCTCTATTTGCTTGAATAAGAAGCACGCTTTTGAGGAATCATTCTTTCTGTAATCTTTCATATTATAGAGAGTAGCAACACTTAGGGTTAAGTGTTGGGGAGCACTACTAGAGTTAGTAGTGGGGGAATCGAATTGTATCAAGGGTTTGGTATTTTACGATTCAAATAATAAAAGAGTAGTTTGTGTGGACGTAGATCTTAGAGGTGAGATTGAACCACGTTAAAATCCTGTGTCTTATTATTTGATTTCATTGTTTTATTGTTTGATACATTTTCGTTTGAGCAAAAACATAAATCGGAGAGTTTATGAGTGAATAACACAGTGCACGACACTGCTATAAGAGTGTTTTTGCGAAAATCGATTAGTTTTAGCCACTCAATTCAACCCCCCCTTCTTGAGTGTCACCTTGTACTCCAACAATTGTTATCAGAGCAGGCTATTCTCGAAAGGCTCATCTCTAGAGAATAGAAGTCATGAACATGCAAGATGACTCTCGAGAAAGACACTCAAAGTGTCCGATTTTCAACGGAAAGGATTACGGATGGTGGAAGGCTAGGTTGAGGATTTACATCCAAGGATCGGATTATGAATGCTGGAAAGTCATAAGAGAAGGACCAATCCTTATCCAAGCCAAAAATGCTGAAGGAAAGATGGTCGACAAAGATGAAGACGACTACAATTCAGTCGACTATGCAAAAGCCGAAAATAACTTCAAAGCTATGAGTATTCTCAAATATGGAATTGGACCTGATGAATACTCAAGGATCTCGGCATGCTCTACAGCAAAGGAGATATGAGATACTCTAGAATTGGCCCACGAAGGTACGAATGAGTAAAAACAATCTCAAATTGATTTACTTGTGCAACAATATGAACTGTTTACTATGAATAAGGAAGAATCTATTAAAGAGGTGTTTACCCGATTTACACTAATCACTAATGAATTGTGTTCTCTAGGCAAAACCTATACTTCTGAAGATTTAGTAAGAAAGGTGTTAAGAAGTTTAACAAATCGTTGGCTCCCTAAAATAACTGCTATTCAAGAAGCTAAAGATTTGACAAAACTCTCACTAGAACAACTTATTGGATCATTAATGACTCATGAACTTGTTTTAGATTCTAAGACTAATGAACCGAAAATTAATAGTATAGCCTTAAGAACTGAATTGGAAAGTGAAGGTAGTGATAGTGATGATGATGTTGATCTTCTTACTAGGAGATTTAAAAAAATTCTCAAAAAGAACAAAAACAACAATCATAAAAAAGGTGGAAATTTCAAAGGTAAGAGCACTACCTCTAACTTTAAGAAAAGTGCTACTAATTCTGGTTGTTTCTAGTGTGGTGAGTACAATCACAGGATAAATGAATGTCCCTTATGGGATGATGAGAAGCCTAAAGAAAAAAGGGAGCAAACAAAGAAGGAGTTCAAGAAAGCAATGATTGTTGCCGTTTGGGGAGATTCGGATTCCAAGAAGAATGAACGTCGAGGCACAAGTGCCATGAAGCAAAATTGTGTATGAATGTTGTACGGACAACTCGAGAGAAAGGCACAAGTGCTCCGGATGATTCTCACTTGTGTCTAATGGCAAAAAATTCGAACTCACAAGATGAAACCGAGGACAGTGAGGTAAGTCTTCTTTCTCTAAAACCTTCAATACATCTTCTTTCAAAAAACCAACTTGTTACTTTGCTTGGAAATGTCATTGATGATTGTCAAGAAATGAATGATGATTTTTCAATCATGAAAAAAGAAGTGAAATATTTAACTAAGCAAAAGATTGGGTTGGAATTGGAATATAAGGATTTATTAAAGGACTGTAAAGAACTGATGAAAAAGAATGATGAACTTGAAAAAGCTGTTGAAGAGAAATATGTTGAGTTAAACGCCTTAAGATACGAAAAGTCTCTTGCAAAAGAACTTATTATTAACACTGTGCCATACACTGTGCTGGAAACTGAAAATTCGATTCTTGAGAAACAAATTGAATCTTTAAAACATGAGTTAACCGAGTTGAAAAAAATCAAGACAAAGATCCGAATTGTTCCACTTATGCTACCTCATGATGCTAAGTTAAGTGATGAACTTGATAAAGTTAAAAGAAATTTGGAAATTTCGAGAAAAAGAAATAGCAATCTAAACACTTCTGTTGAATTCTTGGAATCACAATTGGCTATTGCTCGAAAAATGTATGAAAAATGGTCAGCTGGTCAAAAAGCCCAAGACTATATGTCCAGTACAACTAGAAATCAAAACAGAATTGGTTTAGGATATACAGACCAGAGACACAGTGTAAGGCACAATGCTAATAATTTTGAAAGAGACTTTCGTAAAAGAAAATATGTTGATCTACCTGAATATTTGATTTGCAACTTCTGTGGAAAGAATGGACACCTTATGGATAACTGTAATGTCAATAAAAAGAGTGTTGCGAAAAATGTAAAGTATGTAAATCAAATATGGGTTAGAAAAGACTTGTTAGAAGCTCAACGAAAGAAAAAGGGACCCAAACAGATTTGGGTTCCTAAACCTAACAAGTGATCTTCTTGTAGGCAAACGTGAGAGGAAGCAGCCTATGGTATCTCGGCAGGTAAGCTTCAAGACATATGATTGGTGATAAATCTCAATTCCTCTCACTAGTAGCCCATCATGGAGGGTGTGTTACATTTGGCGACAAAAAAAAAGGGGAGAAATAATTGGTATTGGAAACGTTGGCAAATCCCTAATACACTCCATAGAGAATGTGATGTTGGTAAGTAGTTTGAAACACAATTTGTTGAGCATATCACAATTGTGTGATCGAGGTAATTCTGTTGAATTATATGCATGAGTGTTTTACAAGAGAATCCTTGGCTTTGGCATAAAATACTTGAACTTGTGTGCTCGAGATTGCTTAACTAATTGAGAAAACTGGAAATTAGTTGGGTATCATGCTTATCGTTCTTCCTTTGTTGTGTAAAATTGGAGTGTTGATGCATGTCTGTGTGAAGCTTTGTGAGTAAAGGTTTACTTGATATAAAAAGGACTCGTAATGGTCTAATGATGCTGTCTTAATGTCATGATCCTAAGTTGCCGAACTAATGAGCTATATGATCCTAAGTTGCCGAATTATTGAGCTATGAAATTTTAATTCTTTCTCCTATGGCAAGCTTGATCTTTAGCCTAATATTTTGATTTTCCGTTTATGTGTTTGACATTTGTGCCTCATTATTTCTTTCTTTCATATGTCTCACCTTATCGTCATTTTCCTATTATTATCCTTCTTTTCCTCACCCATTGATCCGAAGTTCAACAAGCGCTTTTAATCTTGATTGATGATAATTTATGGGGCAAGAACATCTTGATAAGATGATGGAAGAAAAGGACGCATCAGTTAAGGGGGAACATGAAAAGGTTGGAATGAAACACAAATACGTGAAAGAATGAAAAGTGTTGATTCACACCGTGCAAGGCACGATGGCCAGAAATGCATAAAAAAAAAGAAAATGAGGTCCGAATTAACTTATTATCTTTGATCTCTTATTGATTGACTCTAATAATATTGTATGGTCTCGCTTCTCCTTCATAAAAAAAATAAAAAAAAAAAAGAAAAGGAGAGTAAGACACTTATTTTAGATAAGTCCTAGAGTTCAATTCAAATGTGAAGAAAATTATCAAAGTTTTTAAGATCATCATTTTGGATTCCAGTATATCCGAAGATTAGTTATATTTGGAAGGGAATAGATTGTTCACTGGCACAGAAACACACACAGTGCCACAGTGAAGAAAGTCCTATGATGTTTATTTGCGGAAGTTGAAAATCTTAAAAGAAAGGTTTAAGCACTTGTTGAGCCAATTGCCATTTCAAATCTTCAAGTTTGCATTACCTTTCTTTATCTTACTTTCTTAGCTATCAACCATGATCCTTCATGATTATTTCTTACTTCATAATTTCGGATTGTGAGTTGGATTATTTTTTGCTTAATGACTTCGGATTGTGAGTTGGATTATGACATAGCACCAGCATCCTTAGTATCTTTTGCTTGAGCTACTTGCATTATTTTGATGACTATATCTCTGTTTTGTGTAGCTTGACATGTTATTGCTCTCTTTTTTAGATAATGTCAAAAGGGGGAAGATGTGTATAATACTTAAACTAATGAATGAAATTTGGTTTGTTGGTTATTGGATTATGGTGATTGATGTTGTGAATGGTGTTATGTTGATGCATTATTTGAGGGGGAAGTATTATGTGTTTGTCATCATCAAAAAGGGGGAATTTGTTGTGTTTTGAACTTTGAATATTTTGATGATGATAAACACCCTATGTTATGCTATAACATGAATATTTGTAACAGTGATCAAGCTATCAAGATTGGATGATTGAAGACAAGGAAGCTTAGGTCTAGTTATATTAAATTCATGTGTATGCAATGTAATTAACATATTAGAACTTTGTGCTAAAATTAGAAATATGAAATTAGGATGATTAACTATTTTCTTAGAGTTAAGAAAATAGGTGATTATAGTAATTTCATGTTTATATGATTTAAAGAAAAAGAAGGGAGAGTTTTGTTAAAACAAGGATTTCGAAAATCAGTTTTAGAAAGAAAAAAGATTTTTATTTTCGAAAATAAGTTTTGAAAAGAAAAAAATTTTATTTTCGAAAAATAGTTTTAAAAAGAAAAAGAATTTTTATTTTCGAAAAATCAGGTTTTGAAAAAGATAAAAGTTTTGTTTTCAAAAAAAGATAAAGAAAACGTAGTTGATGATTTTCGGAAAAAAGGAAAGTGTTTATGAAAAGAAAATCTGATTTTTAAAGAAAAGATTTTGATAAAGATTTTGGATAAAAAAATGATATGAATAAAATTGGGATAAGATATGGAGTAATCCTTATCTTACAAGGAGTAAAGGAAATCAGTTTTTTATAAAAGATAAAATTGGATTTTGAAAAGGAAAAGAATTCTATCCCTTTATTTTAGGAATAAAAATTATTCAAGAAGATAATTATTTCTTGGAGAATAATTCTTATTCAGTTGATGAAGTTATATAAGGGATAGAAATCAGTATGCTATCACACGTTTTCGAATTTGGTGAGATTAATATTTTGAGAGTCGAAAACGATCTCCCAAAGACAAACGGTGTACGGACTGAGGTTCTAGTAGGTTAGGGTCTCTAAAAACAAAGTTTGTAACGATCCTCTATTTGCTTGAATAAGAAGACGCTTTTGAGGAATCATTCTTTCGTAATCTTTCATATTATAGAGAGTAGCAACACTTAGGGTTAAGTGTTGGGAAGCACTACTGTAGAGTTAGTAGTGGGGGAATCGGAATTGTATCAAGGGTTTGGTATTTTACGATTCAAATAATAAAAGAGTAGTTTGTGTGGACGTAGATCTCAGAGGTGATACATTAAAATCCTGTGTCTTATTATTTGATTTCATTGTTTTATTGTTTGATACATTTTCGTTTGAGCAAAAACATAAATCCGGAGAGTTTTACGAGTGAATAACACAGCATGCGTAGCGGCTGTCTTTATAAGATGTTTTTGCGAAAATCGATTTGTTTTAGCCATTCAATTCACCCCCTTCTTAAGTCATTTATGTGTGTCCAACAGTATCATTTCCTGGGAGCTAGTTCACCAAGTTCTTATATGATAATTAGATGACATGACATCGGTGTATATTGCAAGACAAGGGCACAAATAATTGAAGTGATAACTAGATGACATGACGTGTCGGTGTAATATCCATACTTAAAATCAGAATATTTGTACAAGTTAGTGACCAATGCGCTATAATTCTTCCTTTCCAGAGCAGCAAAATTCCAAAGTATTTGGGTTCTAGAATTGGGTGCAAGAACCTGCAGACATGCATGAACAAAGTCCAAACACATGGACGAAGCTAGCTAATGTACATCAAAACATCTACAAGAATTTTGAGAAATTATACATCATGTCCATGCTTGATGCTTTGGCATTTTACATTCATTGCTGTCTACATCTGACATGTCGTTATCCAAGCAAAGATGTCTCCTTTTCCATGCTTCATGTTCATGATTAACACACACTCGTTTTTGTTAATTACTCAATGATACGGCCATATGGGCACATTAATCATCTTTCACTATTTATAAACTACTCATTTGACCATATCATTGAGTAATTAACAAAAACGAGTGAGTGTACAATATTTATAAGTGTCGTGCCGATTTTGACCTACGTATTCAAAATTCCTAAAAAAAAATTAACAATAAATTGATTTTTTATGTCCAATATTTATCAATCCATGTTTATTTAGGTCATAACTTGCTAGTATTTTAAGAAGATTTAAAGAATTCTTTAATGTTTTGACAACTTATACACTAAATGATGCTAAAATGTTAATTTTCCTATATGTTTAAGTTAAACGTGTAAATTCGTGTCAGTTTCGGGTTGAAAATCTCAACACTAACTCCACCCCATTTATTAAACGGTAAAAACGTGTTGACCCGTTTATATAAGCGTGTCGAAAAAACTTGGCACTAACCTTTTTTTTTGGTATCCAATTCGGGTTGTCGTGTCGTGTCAGCAACTTCGTATTCTAAGTAAAAGTGGTTAAAAGGTTCGCACCTCATCTACTCCATTACATTATACTATATTGATCTGGATAATTATTACTCTGAGATAGTCAAACTCATATCACATGAGAAAAAAAATGGCAAAACTCTACAAAATTAGCTCTATACTAATGGCTGCCCTTTTCCTTGGTTCTGCATCTGTTCAGTTTAACGACCCAGGTAACCCATTCGTCAGCTTTTACTTTATTCTGTCTATAGTTTTAAACCATACTCATGTATCATGATGGATAAACCTTTATTTGTTTTGTTATAATTAGATTGGTATTTCTGGATTCCTCTGTATTGTTGTGCTGCTTATGTTAATCTGATGAGAAGCTTAGCAAGTTGTCCATCCGAAAGAATTACATCAACAGGTAAAGTGGCACTTGGGCTTGGCATTTTCTTGCTTAGTAAGGTGATTATGGAAGACTACTTTCTTGACAACAAGTTTGGGATCTGGTCACTTGATATGAGACATAGATTAGTTAGAGAGAAAATTGGAAGTGTGTTGGTCATTTCTTCTTTGATTTTGCAATTATTATTGAAGAAAGATCCTTATACAAAGAAGATGAATGTCGAATTCGGATCCCACGTCGAATATGGTATGATTAGAACTGACTTTTACTTGTTTGAACTGATATATACTGTAGTGCTGGTAAATGCATAGCAAACTTTTTACAAAGATGGATTAACTCGATGATATTATTGCAGGGATGACACTTTTGGTGGGGATCAGCTATGGCCTCTCCCTTGTCTTTCTAGTGTATCATGAAAACGAGATGCAATTCTGAACAACTGTTGAAGATAATGTCTATATTTTATCAACTAGCTACGTAAATGATATGTTCTTATTTCATGCTTCATTTGATTAGGAGATAAAAGTCTTCATGGAGCTAGAAATGACGGTTATATAGATGATATTTAATCACAAGTTTTTGTAACCACTAAGCAAGAACTTTTCAAGACAAGACAAGTACATCTTGACTCCTTGAGGTTTGAGCCACTATTGAAGTGGAATGCATACTAAATTGTAACCTTGGAGGAACAAAAGGTGTTGTTGAAATTGTACCTCATTCGTATTTTAATAGTTGCGATGTTTGAGACTTTTACACTTGCCGACATACAACTTTTGACCGTTATATCTCTGGTTACATCTTTCATCCTGTTTCAAAATAGTTGACCATTTTGGCGTTTGATCACTATTCATCAACCAACCCGATGCCTTTCTCTCACCATTATATAAAAAAAACATAATCAGTCGGTGAGATCTTATGAAAATTGCCTCAATATGAGGATTTCAAATATAAACATTTTATAATTTTTACTTATACGCAATTAGAGATATTAACGTTAAAGAAAGCATACCGGCAAACGTGGAAAGCAAATGGTTCAACTACTTTGAAACAGAGGAATTATTTGTGAAAATTAATACAAAGTTGAAATCTTATGAATCTAGGTATATCAACATCTTACATGCTAAAATTTGTATTGTATATCATGCACAAGTTTCACAAAGTAAGTGCATGAATAGTACAAAAATCAAAACATTGCAACTATTAAAATAGGAAGGACGTATGTACCAACTTGTGCTCTTGAGCGTAATAATTTTAAGGTAAGATGAAGGGGTTAGCTCACCTCCGAAAAGTAAAGAGAAAACCCCATAGCAAGTCTAATGAAAATCAAACCTAGGCCCCACGCCTCGAATGTGGGAGCTTGGCCGAATGCTCCAAGCCCCTTTCGTACCAATGCTTCACTTTACTCTGCTTTGAACGCATCGACCCTTTAATGTATGGTATCTAATGTTATTGATGAAGGTAGATGATGAAGCATGGTTACATAATGTTAATGTCGTTACCTATGAGATATAACACTGGGGGCAACAGGTATTAAAGCGTGTGAAAGCAAGGCTATCTCACAAGTCACAACTGGAATTGCACACCTTTCTGCAAACTTACAGTGAGCATGTAAAACAATCCTCCAAAATTACATCCTTCTGCAAATGTACAATGACAGTAAACTAGCCCCTAATGATTCAACATACAAATTACTGTCTTGTTATCTCCAGTATCTCTGCACGAAAGTACAAACTCTTCTACATGCCACAATTTGTACAATCTGTTTTTGCGATCTCACACGAGCCTTTAATTTGCCCTTTCGATCCTGCAAAGAAACTATCAGGCAGACAAACAAGAGAAATAATATGTACAAGATTGCCAAAGCTAAAATCACATGGGTGAATGACTGGTAGCATTGAACATTAGTATCCCTCCGGAAAGATCAATGATGGAAAAAAGAAAGAAAAGAAGGAAATCAAAGCTACCTAAAATATTCCTAGAGATAATAAGAAAATTTCTACATTACTCTACTTGAAAGGAACAAATGAAGCATAACAGAAATTAATGGAAGATTGTATATACAAAAGAAGCTGAAAGAGATAAGAGAGAATGGAACAATTAATTTACAAGAAGGCATCAATACGCTCCAGACAAGGGATCAGTCAGCTCTGCCCAAGAAGTCAATGGAAGAGTTAGCAGTACAATCATAAATTCCATATCAAAGGCCCTTTGAAGCAGCTTCATTGGTACAAATTGACTGCCTAAACATCGATGATATACTATCATCACTCATCAGTGAAGGCGACCCTACAATTAGAAGCTCCGCACAAGCAGGGGCATCCATCTCCAGCCTGTAGCTCATAGTGATAGTCATAACACAGTTCTTCCCCAGCAGCTATCTGCTGGAATATACAGAAGTTAATGACAGCAATGAAGATAGGACAAAGCAAAAGAAAAAAGGAACAGATTGCTGGTCATCTATAGGCCATGCTTGGAACAAGAGGTTAATAAAGTATCAATTTGGGGATAAAACAAGGAACTAGTTGGTGAAGGAACCTATTAACCCTGCGTAGCAGTAAATGCGTACCATAATGGCCCGTCAGCTATAAAAAAAATGATGGTAAAGGTAATAAATTTATAGGTAACTTTGTGATAAAACTATGAGAATATCCATGGTAATGTTTGTCCATTCCAGAGTACCTCATTTTATTCATGTATCTTGCCACCTTAGAGGTACTATTGAGTATTCAGCTGTAATAGAATTTTATGAAGAAAAAAAAAAACATGTTTGGGAATGAAGTTCCTTTACCATGGGGATCGGCACAAGACCATTTTTACAAAATTACATATAGATTCATTATCGTTACTACTATCTATTACCTATTACAAAAACATCTTAGATTAGACGTAATGAATCAAGGCGCAATAGGAGAAAATATAAGAAAAATGACAGTGATAGATGAGATCAGATAGTGATTGTGTAAGTAGGAGGATGAATGGGTGTATACAGATAGTGATTGTGTAAGTAGGAGGATGAATGGGTGTATTACTACCCTCATTTTTGGGGTAAAGTAGTAACCCACCAAGCCACCACCTCCCTAGAGTAATGCATTCCCCCCCAAAATGAGGGTACTCCCCCTTCCTCCTTGCACTATCACTAGTCATGCCTTCTTACAGCACATAAATACATCTCATTTCTCTTCATTTTATCCTAATTACCCCCTAAATTGATTACCCCAAATCCAATCGTGCCCTGAAGGGGGTAAAGGAACCCAACGATACTTGGATTTTTTTCATCTTGCCTCAAAAACTCCGACATGGGCGTGGGCACCTCAACACTTTATTAGGGCCAACCTCATGAAAAACTTTCATGAAATAGCCGAGTTGGACACTTGAACACGTACCCATCTCCGACATGGGTATGTAGCAAACTACCTTCCCAAACTACTTTTACATAATAGATTAACCTAAAATTATAGAATGATTTTCCATATTCCAAGCATGGCCTTTATATGAAAATGTGGGGATAAAGAACGACTGAATAGTAAATTATTTGTCTTATGAGTACCTTGAAACAAAAAAGAAGGGCCCACTTACATTTTGCTTTGCATAGAAACCAACATGGGCAAGTTGAAAATCCATGCTTTCCACAAGAACAAGGTGACTTTCAAGGTTTGGACAGCAGCTATACGAACAAGCACAATAAGAACATTAAGCATCAAGTTAATATAAGAGAACACCGAGTCAAGGAAAAAATTGTTGCCAACATAAACCTGCACAATATATACATATGCTTCATCATAATCAGAAGACATCTAGATTGTTAAATTTGATATAAACTGGATACCTCAAGTGTTTCTCAAAAAATGTTTATTGCAAGTGAATAGAAGCCCAACCCCCCAGATTGTTAGTAGCATCATCATTTTGTTAAATTTGACGTAACTGGATACCTCAATTGTTTCTCAAAAACTGTTTATTGCAAGTGAATAGAAGCCCCAGCCCCAAGATTACTAATAGCATCATTTATGATAATGCATGCTTCTTGTCTTCAGTTTGCCTCACGTTATATATAGCAGGTTGAGATACCCACCTGTCATTCAATAATTTAGCTCTTTAACTATAGTTTTCTGTCTGAAGGCAGGCACTTTAGGAAAATATAAGTCATGATTCTCACTGGCCAAAATGGGGAAAATATACTCATCATTTTCACCAACCAACATTTTGTCTCACCTAAGAATACCATATCTTAGAGTTAATTAAAAGCCTCAGAGTCACACTAGATATCATAGACACCAAGAAAAGGAATACAAGAAGAGTATCTTTAGGCTAACCCAAGTCATATGCATATCAATGACTCCATGAGTTTTAAAACAAGCCAATTTCTTCTTGTAATGACATATGTCTGAGATTAAAGGCTACCTAATTATACCAATACTACAAGAAAACAAAGCACTAACCAACGCGTGCAAAATCAATCTCACAGGCAAACCACGACGTATAATATATAGCACACATATGTATATAAGAATGACTTTAACAATGCAATCACACAACATACAGGGTAAAATCTTGCATCATACTCATCAGAGGCATATTATGTGGGCCCTATCAGAAAGAAGTGCAATCCAAAAGAAATCTATACTTTAAAATGATTTACGAGAAAGACGATGCGATATGTTTAGATTGCTGCTTCCTCACCTGTGATTTATGAGCCGCGAAATGTTTCCATATCTTGTGGCATCAATGACATACTTGACTTCCCCTTCCGTCAATGCATTAAAGTTCTGTATATGGGTATCTATGTCATAAAAATAATCATAGCCTTCTTTTCTGCACCTACAATACAAAAGACTTCAGCAAATGCATGGTAGCGAATTTTCTATAAGCTGAAGACAAATAAGTATATGTCATGAACCTTTTGCGCCTTTGATTGGCTTCCTGTTTATCTAACACCTCACCAACATATTCACATACAAAGGTACCACGCAAAATTGTTTCACAGGCTCGGACTGCCCAACCCTATCAATAAAGCTGAAAGAGTCAGCTGATGCTTCAAACTCCAAAACAATCTCAAAATATCCTTCGAAAAATACCTTCTTCTCTGTTTTGTACACTTCCATTTTCACTCTAATCCCGTTCTGCAAAACCCTATTTCGGCATTTGCTACTGCACTGACACAAGTTATTGCATTCGTAGACAAGATAATTATCCTGCATATTGCAAAAGAGGGAAAAAGTTATGATTACATAAAAGACAAACCAGTCAGCATATCCAAGAGACTTAGATTGATCAAAATATGCACCAACATTCAAGATACATAAACTGAAGAGCAAACACAACCACACAGAAAAGTTGAAAGGGCATCCACCACATATTAGCTTTAACTAAAAGCAAAGAATAACAAAAAGGAATCTGAAAGGTCTTCACAAAGCCAAAATCAATTTTAGAAGTACAAGTTTAAAAAATCAGCTCCAAACCAAAGATTTAACAAAAAAATCAACATGTAAGGGAATATAAATAGCACAAAAAAGAACTATAATCTATATAATTAGTTACCTCAAGAACTAGTCGGCCTTTATCATCATAAGGGAGTCTTCCTTCCATGAGCTTTCCATCTATATCCTTTGCATACTCATAGTCATTGTTGAACAGGTATACATGATCACATGTCTCAGGACAGCAAGTTGATTGTGAACAGCCACACCCTAACTGCAAATATGGAAGCAAGAAGAGAAGTTTAGTCATAAAAGAAATTATAATAAAAACAATCCTTTTCTTTCTCAATATAGAAGAAAATAATCTTTTAGAGGCAAGATAAGAGAAAGTAAGGCAAAGCTCTTGGTAAGTATAAAACCGAGCCAAATTCATTAATTCACACATATACCAAGTATTAAAAAAAAGAAACAGAAACATGCATCTCTGATGCCTAAATCCAAGGATGACAACCCATGCTTCCACAAAAATGTTCTCCAGGAATTTACAACAGGTTGCAGAATGTTTTGATAAACCATCAATCAAAGCTCATAAACTTGCTTAGTAAAGTAAAACCTAGATGTGCATGCCCCTGAACAGAGATATGTTTGTGCTCCTGATTTCAAAAACATCCCATGTCAGTCCCACAATTTGACCAGGAAAAGAAAAAGGGAACTATATGATGCACATAGTGGCGGATCTAGGAAACATATTTAGTTGGGTCAAAACAAAATTAGTAAGTCTTTACTAGGTTCAAGTCATCAATTTTACAAAAGAATTGTCAAAAAATCCCAATTATTATTAGGAAAATTCCCAAAATTTATAATTCAAGTGCAGCCAAATTACCCCACCACCATAAAGGCAGCTCCACCCCTTACTTCATGACATATATGAAAGAATGCCTCATAGGTCTTGACTCGTGAGGCACAGATGGTTCAGGCTGAGAGGTAAGATGTTAAAATAGAGTTGACGACGGATCCAACATCAGAAAGGCTTATCACAACATGAACAGATGTCAAGACAGCCAAATCCTAAAGAACAAATTTCGGAATTTAAAATTATGCTCAGTCACTCAATGATTCTATTCTCAAAATGAAAAAAGAACAGACTCCTCAGAATAAGTCTGTGACAATCCAGCCACCTGGGTGTTCTGTGTCTCTAGCAGAGAAGTATTCCTCAATTTTTAAAGTTAAACTACTTAAAATATATGGAGTCTTATAGTGGTCTTAAATTTGAAGCAGTCTTCAAGTGGTTGTTAAAATTAGGACCAATTAAGCTAGTTAACATGCCAATTATACGGAACTTGTGAACAGATTAGGGATTTTATATACTTCTGTCTCTTAACAATAGTTCCACATATGACTTGCAGTCTTTCTCCTCATCATCCTCCTTTTCTTACTATGTGCCAAATAGCTGTGCATCTTACTCCCAAATAAAAGGAGTAACAACTAACAACCCAACAACTAGAATCTCATAGAGCTCAAAAACTTGTTACTCAGTCCAGAATATGCACCACTTTGCAGACACAAATAAAAAATTGAGCATTCCAAAAATACAGCCAGACCAAAACAAAAGAGTCAGCTGAGTGAGAATTATTAACTCAATGTTCCTTAAATCTTAGGAGAGTAATCCCTGCACAGGTTAGACCAACTAAATCTACACAAGTGATTACAGTCAATTTTCCCAAAGTTGGATCTGATAAACACTAGCAGATGGAAATACAGACAAAGCAGGAACTACAACAAGGATCCAAGAAAGTAGCGAAACTTCTTTGGGAAACTATTCAATCAATTAGTGTGATTTGCACATAAAACAAGTAAAAGCAGAATTTAATCTACAAACAGGGTCTGATTAATTTTTCAAGGAGACTACTACAATACTTAACGCCCAATTTGATTTTCACACCATAGCCAATCACTATGCACGACATCAAGTGATGGCGAGAGTAAGAGCCAGGTTCTTCTCCTCTTCCTCCACAATTACCACCTTCCCCATGTCTCTCATCAATGATCAAACTTCAATCGCATGCTTTCACATAGACACCTCCAACAAAACTACAACCCCAAAATCAATTGACCATTTGCCCTAATGTTAACCCCTAAAATCTCACATTTCAAGCAATACCTGAATCTCACCCCTTTCGTATCTCCCTTCCTTTGAGGTACAACAGCTCTTCAAGCCATGGAAAGAAGGTGGAACAGATGCCAAAGAAACTGGCTGTGAATTTTCAAAAGTGAAGGACAAAGAGGAGGTAGGGGAAGGTTAAAAAAAAAATGGCGTTAGCTTTGTCATTAGTGAGGATGTTTTGGCTATGAAATCCTAACCCTGAGTGAACAATTGGACTTCTCAAACCCAAAGGGCAATATTGGTTCTTTCACCAAAACTCAAATTCACTCTAAAAGTAAATGAAAATAATTTTGCGTGGAAACTGTCATTGTCTCGAGGACAAAGTAAAATCGATATATTAAACGATCTCTTGTTTCCCATTGTAGATGTAAGAGCAGCAGGAGCCCTTAAAAGTGTTATTGCATGCTGAAAAGCCTTAACCTCAATATGATGTTCTGCATATACTAGAGGGATTGACCAACCTTTGCTGTGTACCACAAGGATTATTGCATAAGCAATATTGCTTCAGCATTTTTATCAAAAAAAAGTAGAGATTAAATTTCTGATACACCACTTGAATGGATAGCATATCTAGCCGGTAACATGAGTTTTGGAATAAATTACTGCCACTGAGTAAACAAGATAGCATCACAACACGCTGAGAACCATAGGTGCTTGGATGTATAACTGCATTGTCTGACGCATTCCTAATTCCTTTAGTCAGTAGTTACAGGTAACAAATACTTCCAAAAACACACATGAAAGTTCAAATTATACAAGTGGCTGATCTTTCCTGGACAAAGCGCTGACACAATCCCTTCTCGAGCAAAAGTCAGAAGATCTTAATCTGAAGAGCACAAAAAGGTCCAGCTTCTTATGGATACCACCAAATAGCTTGTATGAAGTTTAAAGTTTATTAGAAAGGAAAAGAAGGAAAGAGAAGCAGAATGAAGACAAGAGAAGGGAAGCGAAAAGAAAGTAGTAAATATATTGTTTGCTTTAGTTGGTAAGAACTGAGAAAAAAGATGCTCAATTTGGTTAGCCAATTATAAAATTATTAGAAGAATATGAAGGAAAAAAATGCTCAATTTGGTTAGCCTTGTTCACATCACCTTATTTATACTGAATTGGACTTATTATTGCTAAATTAAACTTATTTTTACATAACTGAACTTATTTTAACTTAATTTTGCTTAATTGGACTTATTTTTGCTAAATTGAACTTATTTTTACTATTCCCTATTGTTTTCTCTTATATACTTTACTGATTATTACTGAAGTGAACTGATTTTTGCTAAACTGGACCTATATTAACTACAAAGAACTGATCTTTGCTGAACTAAACTTATTTTCACTGAAGTGAACTTATTATAAGGTAAACTGAATAGGCCTAAGTAATTAACTCTCTTTCCACACAAATTATGCAACATGGGAGGAAAAGAAAGTGATATTTGCAAAATTAAAAAAAAAAAAAAACAATACTAATCCATCCAAATCCTACCGATTCAGATAGATAATGTGAAAATAAATGCAGAAAGTTACTTATTACTCCCTTTACTCTGTTTTCCATTTAATTCATCCCTACTGACAAGCTGAAAAAAAGCCATTAGGGGAACAACTTTAACCAAGATAAAGGGAACATACATCAAACATTTTTCAAGTAGGAAACATTTTTGCCAAGATATGATGAAGCTAGGTAATAGATTGAAGTTTCCAGAATTAACATGTAACAAGAGCTGCTTGAAGGTACCTGCATATTGACATCAAGGGGTTTTTTGTATAGTGGCTTAGTCTTATATGTAAAGCTCTCCCAGGGCATGAAAATAACTTTCCCATCAAAGCCAAATGTCGGATTATGAAGCGATTCTATCAGGTTTTTGTCTACAACACAAGGAATTGGCACCCTTTCTTGTCCAAGAGTTATATCATCACACAAGATAATGGTCGTCTGCAAATGCCTCCACCTAAATTGTGGTGGATGTAAGACAAAGTGACACTCATCCATTTCACAATCCTCCTGTTGTGGGTTTGACGAAAATGTTTTAAGCCTTCCATTGTCATTAATGGGACAAGGAATAACAGACCCGAAATTTTGATCTTCCATTGGCTTGCATCCTTTAGAACATTTAAACCCCTCCTGATGCCAATCTACTGGAGTATTATGTTCACTGCAAAGCTTAGCAGCTTTTAAGTGTAAACGTTCAGGTAATTCTCCATATTGCTCCTCCAGAGACTTCTGAACGCTAACCTTGCAGCAAGCAGAGCGAGCAATAGATATGATTTCATGATTACTAGGGCGTGCTCTTGTTTTCTGAGCTTCAGACGACAACATTTTTGCAATAGCTGAGCACTGAGCCTCGGTTAGTCTAACTAGACTTGCAGTATCCATTACATGTGACTGCACATTTATTCCTCCAGCACCTATAGGATTAACAGGCTGTAGTAGTTTCTTTAAACCTATGCTACCCTTATTTCTGAGTCTATAAGATACTCCACCAAGACCCTTTTTTAATCTTGGACGGCTTAGTCTTCCTGACTTTAGTCTATAAGCATAAAAGCGGAGACCTTTCTTTTTTGGACGAGAGTTGACCAAACTTGGTCCCATATGAGCTGCTTGATGGTGTCGACCTAAATCAGGTAGCAGATCAAACTTCAACTCACAAAATCTACAAATATACTTTCGTACACTGCTCTGACTCTCAGAATTATCAACACAGGCAGGTTTCAAGGGAATAGGTTTTGCTGCGAACCCACAGATTGGTGACCGTTGAACCCTCTTTTTGACTGTCTAAAACCCTCTGTATGAACAGAAAGAACATGTGACCATAGCTCCTCAGGGTTACCAAAATGGCTACCACAAGGAATACACTGGATAAGCATGCAGTGCTCAACAAACTGAGCATGGTGTCTATCCTGTACATGTGTCTCAAGAACCTTCCTGTTTGTGAAAGAATCAAGACAAATTGCGCAAGCATAGCCCCTAAAAAGCCATTGTGCTTCCTTATTATGACTATCAATCCAGTGAGTTCCAAGTGCTTGATCATCAGAAAACTCTTCAGAGCAAATTTTACACTTGAAACTTCCATCATCATCAGCCTCCTCTTCAAAAGGCACCAGAGCTTGTTCATCCACAGCAGAGGAGGAAACTTGTGCATCCTTGTCTAGATTAAACCCCCATATCCTTTTCAGCCTCTCTTTTTCTGTGGAAACCAACTTAATTAAAAAGTTCAGCAACATGCAAATCTTTAGAAGCTTCAGAAATCGCCCACTGAAATTGAATCTCTTTAGGAACTTGGTTTCTCAACGATAATATGCTTTTCAGGAGCTTGTAGAAAAGTTCACATGCTTGATGCAAATGCACTTTTTGCTTCTGGGAAGAACATGTCCTCAGAAGATCCACAAATATTTCTTTTGAGATTATCCTACTCTTACCATTTCTAGCACGTTTCAGCCAGCTTGGTATATGCTTCTCACAGTACAATGAATGACGCTTAGGAATTTCTAGACAATTAGCATGACCCTCATGCATACCCAATCCGACGCAGAAAGCTATGTCTATATCCTTACTGTTAGAACCCTCAACAAATTGTTCAGCCATTGCAATAACACTTTTTCCTTCATTAGAGGCATTTCCCTCCATAGGTGTGGTCAAATGCTCTTTGGGAGATCTTTGAGCTACCTGAACCATGACAACGTCCTTAGATGTGTGCTCGGACTTGTCTAGAAGCTCATCATGTTTTCTCTTCAGCTGACTTCCAGGTGAACTTGGAGGTATCGTTCCATCATCATGGGGGCGGTGTTTTTTTACAAAATGAGGTACCTGGAAGAGAGCGATGTTTGCACCTGGTACCTTGAGTGGTAGTTCCTTGACACATAGATGCTTCAGAAGGTGAAGTGACCTCCGTTTTGACTGTGTGCGCTACAAAACGAGACGCCAAATGAACACAACAGTAATCATCGCCATCATTGGCCCACCTGACACATTGTCTTCCCTTAGCCTCAATAAAAGCAATGCATTGCCGATTCTTAACTCTAGCAGATGCGGATTTTGCCTCAACCACTCCATTAATAGGTTGCAATTTACCATCTTCTTTCTCGGTTGACTCTGTATTTGAAGTATCAGCCACAACCTGATCCCATCTGTTCAAGGCATTGCTCTGCGAGGTGGTTTGCGCAATTCTTGGGCCAAAGAGTGCCTCTTCAGAAGGCACAAGAGCATTCTCGGCAGTCATAGTGCTCTGACCAGTAAAAAATGCCGAGTCAATCTCAAAAACAGCATTTTCTTGACAGCTCTTATTTTCAACTACTGAGTTATGTGACTCTGCTCGGCGAACTTCAAGCTTAGGTCTCTTCCGACTAATTTGAAGACTTGTCATCGATGGACTTACACTGATATGTTGTATGCCATTTTTGCTTGGCTGATCTATAACTCCACCACTTGCCACTGAATTCGTGATTGAGAAACTTTTCATGACTTCATGCTTCCACATCTTCCACTCACAACCTAATGCAGGCTGACACTGAGTATCTCGGAGGCTGTTAACTTCATTCCACAAAATAGAATTCACTAGTTCCTGAAGCAATAAAACGTACAAAAAGAAACATAAGCAAAGACAAAGTTGATGGAAGGTTCCTCAAACGTTATTGACTCAAACACTTCAAAGGTACATTCCTTATAGATATTACTTTGCTCTTGTTTCCAACACATAGAGAGAGCTAAACAAATATAATGGCAAAAGGGTCTCAACAACAACTGACAAATTACGGTGAATATGGTAAGGCCATGGGACACAAGGAACAGTGGTGGTTTGTCACACCAATCCATGCATACATAGACCCAGCAATTCAATCATAATGCCAAGATACATGGCACAATTGCACCAGCAAGACTCAGGAAATATTAGATTTTGTTAGTAGTCAGTCACTCCTCACAATGAAGCATAGCAACCAAGGCAGCAGAATTGGTTCAGAAATTCAACTTTCCAAACAAGAGAACCTTAATATCATAATATACTTCAAGTTGATCGGAACATTTATTGCTAGTTAAAATAGAAATATGAAACTACACATTTAACAACCCTATAATTTTTGGAAGATAGGAAGTTCTAAACTTTTGTAGAGGCAAAACTAGAAGTTTTTAAACATTTCCATACACAAAAAGAAATAGTACAACGTTATAACAGGTGAGTGAATGGACTTTAGTAATTAAGTATAACCGTCAAAGTTCGGCACCGCGACTTTGAAAACCATCCATTTAATGGCTATCACATAGCTACAAGTTCAGAGTTCACGTTGTCGAATTAGCATTATGCAGAGAACTTGACCATTTAGTCAGTTAAATATGTAAAGCCACTACATGGACCCATACAGCTGCTTTTTCCGTTAACCTACCAAAGAAGCTTGTTCTAATCTGTCCTTCCCCATCCCATCCCCCCCCCGTTTTTTCCGTTCCTTTATATGTATCTGCTAAAGCTTATATCTGTTTTGGCAACAGTAAGCGTATAAAAAAATGAGGCCTCTAAAAACCTACACCCCAGAGACCTGTGATCAAGACCTAACTGTATTCCATTCTCTGATAAACAGCTGCTTTCTACCAGTTTCATTTAAAGCTAATGTTCACTAATTTGATTCTTTTTCTTGATTCCTAGCTTTGTGCTAATCCTACTAGTCCTAGTCCCACCATTCAGCCCCCAACAACCACGTCCAAACCTAGCCACTAAGCTATTTAAACAACATAAGTAACATCCTTGCCTGTGATCTAAAATCTCTTTCCCCACCCTCAACTCCTTTCTCCCCTCCCCCACGAGCACGCGCGCGCTCTCTCTCTCTCTCTCTCTCACACACACACACACACACACACGCATGCGCACACACGCACACGCACGCACGCACGCGCTCGCGCGCACACACACACACATACACGCACGCGCACACACATAATCAAGTTCATGTGAGAAGGCTTCCTCGTGAGACAAGCGAGAACGAGATGTAAAATTAATTGACAAGTGATGTAAGTCTAACCTCAAAAGAAAAAAATTTGATATTTGTTTGTGACGCAAAATTTATTATCGTGTAATTCTATGTGAGAAGTGTTGTAACTCTAAAGCAGAATTGTTGTAGCACTAATTCCTTCAAACTTCTCTCCTTATGACCCCTTCTCACCAGATCTCGACTCTCTCTATATGTAAACAGATGGTTACATAGATACTCCCTCTTTCCCTTATTGTTTTAACTTTTACCCCATTTGATTGTCAAACTTCTATAACTTTGACCATAAATTCACGTTGATATATAAGGAAAACATCATCATGTGAATCTTGTTAGATTCCTTGTAACGCGTAGTTCCAAATATCAACTTTTTATAACTTTTTTATACGTAATAAAAGATATTAATGGTTACACATGCGTCTTAGAGACCGCGAAAAAGTAAATGGGGTAAGCAACAAGGGACAGAGGGAGTAAATAAATATATACAATAATAGTATGTGCTGCCACATCATTGATCGATGATGTGATTATTGACAAGTACGTGATAAGTCATATTTATATATAGTTTTTAGGTGCATTTAGGTTGCATTTTAGAACATTTAGATTCATTATTAAGTTCATTATTGCATCATATTCTTAAGTTGTGCTATTTTACTCCTATTCGGTATGTTTTCATATTTTTGATGAATTTCAGGTAATGAGAACATATTTGGAGTATGATTAGCCAAACTTGAGAATTAGGAGCATTTGGAAGAAGATGCATTGCATAAGGATCGTCATGGATATCTTGTAGTACGACTTTGAGCGAAAACAAAGCGGAAAATCATTAAAAGAAATGTGAAAAAGGAGTCACGTCTACTCTTCTTACCATAACTTTTGATGTGCTTTATGAGAATTGAATAATTCCAGCAGATATGGAAACTATACTTAAAGAGCTTTCCAACAATAGGTGGCACGCCCCGTGGAGACTTCTAGTCAAGAAGTTATGCCTTTCAGAAGTTCGGGTTGTTTATGCTGGAATCTGTTTTCGTACGCGCGAATCACTAATTCCGCCCATTTAATGATATTTCGACTTTCCTTATTTTGTAACTTACTTTCCTAGTCTTATTAGGTTACTTAATATATTTAGATGAGAGATAACTCCTCTTTTTCTCTCTCCCCTCTCTTACACGTTATTTTTCATAGTTTTAGTTTCGGTTTTTTCACCATATACCCCGACAAATTTTTTGGCACCATATACCCTATGGTTTCCAAATTCACCATATACCCCGACTTTTTATAAAAATACATCCACTTGCCCTTAATGACTAACGACGTTAACGTTTGTTAGTCATTAACCCCCTAATCCCCTCCAACCCTAATTAACTAACCTAAACCTAAACCTAACTCTAACCCAACCCCAATCTAATACCCTAACC